>JAJOOO010003693.1:0-20934 GCA_029582685.1 Solanum piurae
CGGGTATGCTCGTGCACAATATGAAAGTAAAACTCGAATAGACTCCCATAAGCCCGACAGGTGAAAAAAAGGGAGAGTTGAAATGAAGTAAGAGGATCCGATGAAGTTTCCAAGATTACCACAACTTTTCGGACTTGAACCAAACTAATCCATGTGCCCGAAGCTTACCCAGAGCTAATAGGGAAATAAGGACTTGAACCGAGATTTGGAGTAACCGAGGACTTGAACAAAGGCTAAGGATAGTCGTGGACTTGAACCACATAAAATATGACCAAGGACCTCAACTGAGGTTAAGGATAATCGTGGACTTGAACCACATAAAATATAACCAATGACTTGAACCGAGGTTAAGGATAATCATGGACTTGAACCACATAAAATATGACCAAGGAACTGAACCGAGGTTAAGGATAATCGTGGACTTGAACCACATAAAATATGACCAAGGACTTGAACCCTCCCAGTGGAGTGAACTGGGACTTGAACCACGAGTAGAGGCAAGTCACTTAGAAATAGGATCAGCTGTCAACCAAGCGTCACGGGGAGTACCCCCAAATCGTGTGCCATCAATAAATCACTTCAGCCCGAACCATATCCAACCAGAATCGTCGAGTAGCTTCCAAACCAAGCATTTGAATACATTGGAACCAACGGGACAAGGAATTGTGGATATAAGGTTTCAAGAGAGGTGTTACTGCCTGACTAAGGCCCAGATTATCAGACTCAAGTATGCTATAGCAGTCTACAGGGAGCTAAGCCGTACGAAGTGACGTCGGAGAGGTTTCAGGGCCTAACGGCTCTAAAGTATGCAAGTTTATGGCAATCACTAGTCTAAGCCTAGACTAAGGCCAAACATGCTTTCAAATATACACAAGCCATAAAAAGGGTGCACCACAAGGTACAGATGATCAATAAATACATTAGACATGCTTCAGTAACCCGGAGTACCCGAAATTACAGCCTAAGTCACGATTTCTAGGAATTTGGCATGCTCAACCACCAATTACCCCAAAAATCACACAAATCAACATATGAATGCTAAAACATGCTCAATCTATGGAGAGGGAAGTTGTAGCCTACCTGTAGACCGACAGTGCGCGCTCCAAATCATGTAGTTGGAGCCTTTCCCTTCCGTACGACCTCAGTTTGCTGCCACACTATCAAAAATAAAATCATAACGATAATACGAGCGTTTTGACACAAATTAATAATTTTCGGAGTTGAACCCAAAATCGGGCCTAAAACAGGATTGTAGGATCCGCGATGGGAACCCCAAATTTGACACCGCAAAAAAGGTGTAAAAGCAATACGAAACTTGTACCCCAAAATGGGGCACAATTTGAGGATCGGAACTAAAGAAATTTGATCATGCAACGAAAATTTGATTTATGGGGAAAATCTAGAAGAGGGCAACCTCTTTTGGGGCAGAAATTACCTCAAAACGTCGATCTTCACATTTCTCCGAGCACTCCACAGAGAACCCAAAATCCAAACGAACACCCAGCACTTTGAATCACCTAAATCGGAGCTCAATAGCTCAAGAAATCAAAACCTCCATAAAAGAGAAGAGTCAAGAGGAGGGCACCAACTAAAACCAAGAAAACGCCTTAAACGAAGCTTCCCCAACACATTCCGATCACACCACTGCGTTCCCACGGAAAAACCACACAATTTAGAGCTTTGAATCACTCAATTGGAGCTCTATAGCTCAAAATATCGCAATTGAAAATGAGGGCTGAAAGCTGAAATGGGGCTTTTAAAAGACGAATCTGGTCGCTAAAATGTCAAAATCTAGTTGTTACAAGCCAAAAATCTGGTCGCTAAAGGGGCTACACCAGATTTTAGCTCTTTCTATTTTCTTAAAGTCTCTGACGGGGTGCTTGGAATTCATTCGAAATCCCGTGTGCGCAAATGGCCTATGCTACCCCACTAAATTCGACGTTTCGGACTCAATGGCACAGTCGGAATTCTCATACAAGGTCATTTTGACTGAAAGTGGGTCTCACATCCAAATGTCATTTTTAGCCAAATTCCACAACGGGCCTTGGGATTAGACCGGAAGCCTCGGGAAGTGAACGAAGGGCTGTTCTAGACCAAACTCGACATTCCAGAACTAACTGCGCTGATAGAATTTTCATCCGAGCGCATTTTCAAAGAATGTTGACCAAAGTCAACCTTAGGCTAAATTTCAAAGGCTAAAATGCCAAATGGTCCCAAACTCGCACCGAAGGCCTTGAGACTCGTTCCAACCATGCTTCTACCCTAATTTGGCCATTCTAGAGCTGATGGAACAGTAAGAATTCCATCGTGAGGTCGTTAACCTAATATTTTGACTAAAGTCAACTTTTTAAGGTTCAAAAGCGCCAAAACAGGGAAACGGGCCTAAAACCCAAATAAGCGACCAGGCGACCGAACAATCAGTGCAGCAAGTCATAAATGACTTGGGGTCGCTATAGGAACGCTCTAAATGTCGAAATGAATGCATTAACTCATAAATGACCTGGAGGGTCATTAGAACATCCACTACTAAAAGAACTTTCGTCTGCGAAAGTAAAAGTCAAGAAGTACCCGAAGGTTCAAATAAGCCGGGGAATTACTCCTGCACCTTCCGATCGGTCTCCCAAGTTGACTCCTTAACTGGATGGTCCCTCCAATGGACTTAACCACATGAATGGCTCTAGATCACAACTGCCTCATAACTCTGTCTAAGATGGCAACTAGCTCCTCAATATAGGTCAGACGATCATCTAACTTAACCGCATGATACTGGAGCACATGGGACTCGTTTGGAACATACCGACACAGTATCAAAACATGGAATACCAGATGGATAACTGAGAATGCTGGAGGCAAAGCTAACTCATAGGCAACCTCACCAATTGTCCTTAAAATCTCAAAAGGCCCGATATATCTGGGGCTAAGTTTGCCCCGCCTCCCAAATCTCATCACACCCTTCATGGGTGATAATCGAAGGAATACTCTATCACCAACAACAAATTTCAACGGCCGACGCCTACGATCCACGTAACTCTGGTGTTTACTCTGAGCTGTCTTGAGCCTATCCTGAATCACCCTCACATAATCTATGGCCTCCTGAAGCAAGTCTGTGCCGCATGGCCTAAGCTTCATAGACTCAAACAAACCAACCAGAAAGCGACAACGCCTACCATATAAGGCCTCGAACGGGGCTATCTGAATACTAGAGTTGTAGTTGTTATTGTATGCAAACTCCGCCAAGGGCAAAAACTGGTCCCACTGACCTCCAAAGTCCATGACATAGGCCCCCAACATATCCTCAAGGACCTGAATAGTGCCCTCTAACTGTCCATCAGTCTGTGGATGAAATGTTGTGCTAAGGTCGACACGGGTGACAACCTCCTCCTAAAAGACCCTCCAAAAGTTGGAAGTAAACTGTGAACCCTGGTCTGAAATGATAGAAACAGGCACATCTTGAAGACGAACCACCTTACGAATGTAGATACGAGCCAATAGCTCGGCACTGAAGGAAGTATGAATGGGGAGGAAGTGTGCTGACTTGGTCAATTGATCCACGATGACCCAAATGTTGTCAACACCCCTGGAAGTCCTAGGCAAACCCACAATGAAGTCCATGGTGATACACTCACACTTCCACTCCAGAATGGGTAATTTCTGAAACTCACTACCAGGCCTCAAATGCTCGGCCTTCATGTAATGACCCGTAAAATGAATAAGTGAAACTAGAGCCTAGCTAGTGAGTGTGTGAGTTTGTCATGAGGTTTGATGTTGTTTGATGTTGTCCCGAGCTATGGTTGAGGGGTTTAGGGGTTAAACGTCAAGGTACGACTCCCCAAGGACCACCCTAAAGGTCCTTGAGGAGGACCCTAAAGCCTAACCCTCAAGACCCCAAGATCACCCAAAGCTAGAAATTTAGGGTGACCTATGGATGGGGTTCAGGACCAGTGGGTCCATCCACGCCCTGTGGATGGCCTCCGTAGGTCAAGGGCCCAAGAACCAAGCTGCAGCGCCATAACACGGACCAATAACATGGTCCGTTAGTGGACTCACGGTCCATAGGTCTAGGGGTGAGTCACCAACTATTTTGCTGTCAAGTTGCGGCCTAGCTAGGGGTGGATCGGTAAATTCACCCCAAGTCTTAATTAGTTGGGGGACGGTTATTTTAAGAGTATTAAAAGTATTAAACTCTATTTTACATCTCATTACTTCAAAACTCAAAATCAAAACCTCCCCTCCCCTCCAAAAGTCTCTCTATAGAAACCTCTATTGGAGGTGAAGACTTCAAGGTTTTCAAGGGAATTTCGTGGGAATCTATAGCAAGGTATGGTCGTCTTGATCCTTGTCTAACTTTCCATCCAAGGAGCCAAATTCCAAAGTGATTTCAAGTTATGAAAAATCTTGGGTTTTACTCAATCTCATGGGTTCTTTCATCAAATGTTTTCAAATGGTTTCTAATGGCTAGTTATGATTGTATTAATGTTTAATTGGTAATTTATGATAAAAATACTCTATTAACCCATGATTTCTCTCAATTCCTAAATTGTGCCTGTAACGACTCGGAAAATGATAGGTTAAGCTAGAGAATAATGTATGTGTGTATGAGTATGGTAAAAGGTTTGATGTGGTGAAATGTTGACCCAAGATTTGGGCTAGGATTCAACATCAAGGCACGTGTTAGACTCCTTAGTTGAAAGACTCTTTTTGATGTTGGTTAAGGGTTGCAAGGGCTTGTGCTAAGCCAAGGGGGAAAGGCCTATACCAAAGGTCAAGGCTACCCAACCTTGGCCAAGCACTGCCTCATGACCACGGACCACTTCACGGTCAATGGTACTCACCACGGTCTGTAGAAGTGGCCGTGAAGGTCACTTTGTGGCATGGCAAGCAAGGCAACTTGGCCAAGCTACTGCCCAAGTTCCACGGACCACTTCACGACCAGTGGTATTCACCATGACCCGTAGAAGTGGCCGTGAAGGTTACTTGGCCTTGTGGAGGCTTGGCCACTAAATGGAGTCACTGCCTAGAGGATCACGGGAGCCACCACGGGCCGTGGTCCTCCTTCACGTACCGTACAAGGGCCCTTGGTGCCTGATGGGGCTGCCTAAATGAGGGTGTTTTAAGTAATTTTGTTTTAAGGTTTTATTAAGTGGGTTGATTTTAAATGGTTTATATCATAAATATAAATAGTTTCAAGTCCTAAAACACTTCATTTACTCCTTTATTCAAGAGACCCAAATCAAAACCCCCAAAGTTCTTCTCTCTCAATATTTCTCTCTCAAACTCAAGAAAGAAGAAGAAGTGGGAGCTAGGGTTTGGATTCAAAGCTTTCTTCATCAAATTTCGTTGGGAAATCTTAGTAAATGAGTGATCCTTCATCTAGGGTTAGTTTCACCCTAGAGTCAATTTCAAATAAGTTTTCAAGCTTTCAAGTTCATGAAGTTTCAAGGGTTTTACTCAATCTCATGGGTTCTTTCACCAAATGATTTTAAAGGTTTATTAGTGTCATATTATGTTTATTTTGATGTTTAATTGATGATGTAAGATTATTTTACTCCTTGAACCCATGATTTCTCTCAATTCCTAAATTGTGGCTTATAAAGTGGGTTTGTGGATTATGAATGGATGATGGTGGATTTATGCTTAGATTGATTTAGATTATTGAATTGTATCATTATCTATGGTTAATTATGATGAATTGTTGGTGAATTTAGGACTTGTGATTATGGTTTTGAAAGGGCAATTTGACCTAATTACATGTTATTATAGAATTGTGTTTGAATTGTTGATCCACTTGAAAGGTGGAGGTGTTTCATTATTATGTACATTTTGATCATGGCCTTGAAGGCATATTATGATAAGTTGAAGTGTTATCATGATATTCTATGTATGAATGGGAGTTCAATGAAGCTAATGTGATTATGTTTTGAATGTGAATGTGTTATTATTGAAAGGCTAATTCTCAATTTGACACCAATGAATGTTAAGGATAAAACATGAAGGATTCTTCAATATATTGTATATCTCAAATTGGTAGAGCTTATGCATCTTTTTCTTGTATTAAATGATTGTATTGTTGATTATTGAATTCTTGGATCGATAGGCTAGTAGCACCCTTCCACACATGTTAATAATGAACCTTGGGAATGGTAGTCCTAGGGCACCATTCCACTAATGAAGGTTAATGATGAGCCTTGAACCGGTAGGCCTATGGTACCCTTTCAAGAGGAGTTAATAAGCTTTCCTAAATGTACCTTGAATCGGTAGGCTTAAGGCACCCTTTCATGTGTTAATGAATGAATTGGAGTCGGTAGGCCAATGGTACCTCTCATATGTGATAATGTCAAAGTAATGAACTATTATATGGGAATGTAGGCTAAGCACCGAGTGGATTTGGTTATATGGAAACTCCCCCAAAGTTAGGCATGAGTTTCAATGATCGTCTACCTTATCCCATAAACTATGTGACCGCATAGATCTAGCTAGTGGATCCCCCTAAGCTATATGAACCGGTCTTCCTTAGGCAAGTAGACCACCTATTTACAGTGTGGGGACTTATGACACCGGATTCCATGACAAGATGTCATGGTCTATGTCTGTTAATGCTTACTTCCCATCATGTGAGATTTCATTGTGGTTCCTTGATAGGTTCTACAAAGTGTAGGTAGTAGTATGGAATGCTACCTATACATTGCACGAGTAGGCTTTGAGAGGGTCATAGTGAGTTTCTCTAAATCCTAATAGCTATGACATGAATGTGTCCTAAATGAAGTTATTAAATAATGTTGGCTCTTAAATGCTTAATATGATATGTATGCTATACTTGGGTTATATTATGAGTTATTTTCCATTGTCACGACTTATGAAATGATATGTCTCTTTTATATGGATATGGTGTAAAGGTGAAAAGGAATGGATGATAAGTTCACTTTTGGTGATCTTAGTATGGTGCCTTGGTGTGGATGGTGGTATGGGACGCTATCCATACATTGCACAAGGTATAGCATGAGGGTTACTTGAAGTGAATGTCTAAGGTAAAGGTAAAGGTTTACATGATGATGGTGTCTAAATGTGGAATTATGACTTGCATGATGATTATACTTGTATTGTATGTCTCTTATGTTATTGTACATGATATTTCCAAAAAGTGGCATAATGCATGATTTCCAACCAAAATGTCCCTTTTTAAGCATGTTTTTGCATGGTTATCATACTTAGTATATTTTTGTGTGCTAACCCATATTCTCTTATTTGTACTACAAGTGTAGGTTCCGACAAGTGATTGATCCTAGTTAGATTGAAGTGCTTGGATAGAGTTTTCCTCCAAGTCTTGGTATGTCCTCATGGATTTGAGGACTAGAACTCTTATGTTTCTTTTTTGTTCATGCAATAGACATTTAGTAGTTTTCGATTGTAAAGGGGTGTGTCCCTAGTATGTTTTGAGATTGTGTCTAAGATGGCCATGTGAGACTAAGTCTTCTGCTGTGTCTTTTTGAAAGATTGTTAATTGAATATTTTTAATCGCATGGTTTTATCAAAGAAAAGTTTTAATTCCATACTATTTCTATTATCTATGCGATGAATGAATGATATGAGGCTTGAATAAGACCCCTTCGGGGTCGAGTACGCTGGTAACATCTAGGGGTGCTCTCGGGGAGTGACAATGCCTGATGAAGTGGGTTTGTTGATCATGAATGAATGTTGATGGATTATGCCTAAATTGATTTAGATTGTTGAATTGTATCACTATTCATGCCTAATTGTATTAATGAAAGGTTTTTTGGTGAAAGTGAATTCATGGCCTTGAAAGGGGCAAGTTATGACCTAATTGCATGTTGAAGTAGAATTGTGCTAGAGATGTTGATCCACTTGAAAGGTGGAGGTGTTTAATTACTATGTATGATTATGATGTGAAGGATATGCATGTGATTTCAATGATAGAATGATGATCATATTTAGAATGTAATTGTACTATTATGGAAAGGCTATTCTCAATTGTGCACTTATGAATGTTGATGATAGAATGTGAAGGGTTTTCTTCACTGTATTGTATACTTTGAATTGGTAGGCTTATGCATCCTCTTCTTGTATACATGAAAGTAATGTGAATGAATGCATCTTGAATTGGTAGGCTTAAGGCATCCTTTTCTTGTGTTGATAAATGTAACCTTGAATGATGTATCTTGAGTTGGTAGGATTAGGCATCCTCTCTTGTATAATGAATGTGTATTGACATGATGACTATGAATCGATAGGCCTATGACATTCCTTTCATAAACAACCAATGAATGTGTCTTGACTTGATGAATATGAATCGATAGGCCAATGGCATTCCTTTCATAAATGAATGATAAAGTATTCTAGGCTATGACATAAACCGGTATACCTAGTGTTGGTAGCCCTTCATGATGAGTCTAGGAACTAATGTGATGAACCTTGAATCGGTAGACCTAGTGTTGGTAGCCCTTTCATGTGTGAAATGATGACCTTGTATCGGTAGACCCAATGTTTATGGCACCCTTCTTGGAAACTCAATGAGTTATCCCTAATGTACCATGAATCGGTAGACCTAGTGATGGTGGCCCTTTCTTGTGTAATGTACTTTGGGTCGGTAGACCTAGTCTTGGTAGCCCTCTGAAGTACAATGATGTTAATGTGAATGAACTACTCTATGGGAATGGAGGCTAAGCACCGAGTGTATATGGTAAGATGGAAACTCTTCCAATGTTAGGCTAGAGTTCCAATGATCATCTTCCTATCCCATAACTATGTTCCCACATAGGATATTTATTAGCCAGTGGTCTTCTTACCAAAGCTAAAATATTACCTAGTTCTACCTTAGGAAAGTGGAACACCTTTCTTCGGTGTGGGGTCATATGACACCGGATTCCACGATTTATCTCTCATGGTCTATGTCGGTTAATGCCTATTCCCATCCTGTGAGATATGCATTATGGTTTCTTGATGAGTTCTATGAAGTGTGGGTAGTAGTATGGGATGCCATCTATGCATTGCACGAGTAGGCTTTGATAGTGTCATAGTGAGGTCTCTAAGTATTCATGACTAGTGAATGAAAGTCCTCTAAATGAAGCTAATGAAGAATGTTGACTTATATGCTTAAATGTAATGATGCATGCTATATTTTGATTGTATTATGAGTTATTTCCTTGTCATGACTTATCGTATATAAATGTGCCTTGTCTATGGTGACGTCAAAGGAGTACTTAGTGTGAGTAGTAGTATGGGATGCTACTTGCACATTGCACAAGTATGACTTAGAGTTGTCCTAGATATGGGTCTTATATGATGATGTGACTTATGTAATGTTTATGTCTCTTATATGCTTTATTGTGTAAAGGTGGAAAGGATGAATGGTAAGTTCACTTTTGGTGACCTTAAGGTGGTACCTTAGTGTGGGTGGTGGTATGGGATGCTACCCATACATTGCACAAGGTATAGCTTGAGGGTTACTTGAGGTGAAGGCTTAAGGTGAAGGTAATGGTCTATATGTTGATTATGTTCAAATGTGAAAATATGACTTCTATGTTGGTTGTGACTTATATTATGCCTCTTTTATCAATGTTCATTAAGTTTTACCAAAATGGCATATATCATGACTTTCAAACAAAGATGTCCTTTTTAAGCATGTTTTTGCATGGATATCATACTTAGTACATCTAATGTGCTAACCCATATTTCTTTATCTCTTTACCAAAGTGTAGGGTTTGGTGATTGGATGTCTTTACTTGGAAGATAGGTTTCTAAGGAGCTTGGATATGAAGACTTGATGAGTACTCATAGTTTCGAGGACAAAACCCACTTTGTTCCTTTATGTCTTTTAGTTATGTTAAAGCTTTTGTATGGGCTAAGTCCCAATGTTGTATTCAAAGTATTAGATGGTTTGAGACAAAGTCTAGAAAGTCTTTCGCTTGCTTTTTAATGAAAATGTCTTCAATTGTCAAGAAAGTTTTAAATTCTTCTCTATTTTTCTATGTTCTTAAGTTCAAGAATGCTATGAGGCTTGTATTATACCTCTTTGGGGTCGAGTATGCCGTATCGCTTCCGGGGTGTAGACTCGGGTCGTGACACTTCACCTCCTGGCAACACAGGCAACGGGACACATAGTCTGAGATATCTCTCCTCATACCGCTCCAATAGTAATGCTGCCTCAAGTCACGATACATCTTAGCGGTTCCCGGATTGATGGAATATCTGGAATTATGGGACTCACTAAGGATCAACTGAATCAAACCCCTAACTCTTGGAACACACAATCGATCGACAAACCTCAACACTCCATCTGAATCTAAAGTAGCCTGCCCAACATCACCTGCCAATACTCTATCTCTGAGTTCCACCAAAAACTGATCCTCGAATTGTCGCCCATGGATCCGATCTAACAAAGATGACTGGATGAGCTAACACCCGTCTGGAATATGAAAGATCAAGTCAGATCATCTGGTTGGCTAAGGACTGGATGTCCAAAGCCAAAGGCCGCTCCGAAATAGAAAAGAAGGCTAGACTACCCATACTCACTACCTTTCGGCCCAAGGCATCCGCTACTACATTCGCCTTGCCCGGATGGTAGAGAATAGAGAGGTCATAGTCCTTCAGGAGCTCAATCCAACGGCGCTGCCTCGAATTAAGATCCATCTGGCTCATAATATACTGAAGGCTTCGATGGTCAGTGTAGATCTCACAACGCACTCCATATAGGTAGTGCCTCCAAATCTTAAGTACGAAAACTACCGCCGCCAACTCTAAGTCATTGATATGTCCAAACTTACACCTCAATTAACATGTATAGACGGTCGAAGTCAATTTATAGAACTCAACGTGAGTTGAGGTCAATCCCACAGAGAATTTCTTTACAGAAATGATTTCACTATCGCGTTTACTCAAATGTCATTATTATTTCCTAAGAAAACAGTTACGGAATGTAAAATGGGTTAAGCTATAAAGATCTAGTCACCAAGGTTGTTAACTGTGATCTAATTTAACAATTTAAAAAATATCAATTCTAAAGTTGTTTCGATAATTAAATGAAACTAGGATTGTGTTCCCCATAACGTTGTATCTAACGTTCTTCTGTAATTGAGTTCCAAAAAATTTATCTCTACAAACTACATGCAAGCTAAATATATCAGATACTTCTCAGTCTAATCATATAATTTTAACTCAATTCCACTCGGTTCCAGAGTGTTACAAGTTTTACCCTCGCTTATAATAGTGTTAAAGTTCTTTCCTCTCGAACTCGAACTTTAACTCTATTTCTTCAGGTTAATTTAGCTTTTTCCTAAGCATCATTTTTCTCTCGAACAAATGACAGATACAGGCTCACTCTAATGCATGCACTCATTAGAATACATAAATAATGAAAGCTAAATTATAATTTGCAAAATATAAATCGCCTTTCACTCATTTTATGAAATTACACTTAGATTTACGTCATAGATCCCAAAATCTCAGTTGTGGTATTTAGCCACTCATGATTTCACGTAAACATATAGAAGGATATAATGAAAACATGATGAGAAAATACTTACAAAAATAAGTAAGTCGATAAGCACTTTGATAATTTAAGAACCAAAAATTCAACTTCAAATTTGATTTGATTGTTAATGTCAAAAACCAAAAGCTAAGAATAATTCAAAACTACGTTCCTCGTTCCAGATAAGACAAGATAAAAACTCAAAAAATACCCTAGTTAATTCAAATAGAATGTTTTAAAAAGAGTCCTACTCGAAGTAGGACTGAACTGTTGGGCACTTCACGGGCACACTGACAATCCGTCAAGGGCTTAACGGTTCGTGAAGCCCTTCGTGGTCTTTACTTGGCACGTCTGAACCTTGGATTTTCAAAGCCTGTGCACTAAATCATCACCACAGACACCACCACGACTCGTGACTATGACCACGGTCTATATAGTTGTCCGTGGTCTTCACTTGACCAATTCCCTCTTCAAATTTTCATTGCCCCTTCACTGGATCATCTTCACGACTCTCACCATGGACCGTCGTGAGGACCACGGCCCGTGAGGTTGTCCGTGGTCTTCACTTGGTTTAATCCTCTTTCAGCTTTTCATTGCCCCTTTACTGGATCATCTTCACGACTCTCACCACATACCATTGTGAGGACCACGGCCCTTGAGGTCATCCATGGTTTTCAAATGGTTCAATCCTCTTTTAGCTCCTCTAACCCTCATCACTGGTTCAACTCTATGAGCAACTCCACGATCAGTAGTTAAGACCACGACCCGTGAGCTCATCCGTGGTCTTTACTTCCACTTTCACTGAGTTTTCTTCTTTTCTATCTTCTTTCTCGTCCATATGTTTTACATGTACAAACACTACCAAACACATCATATTCACATAAATACATTCGATTCTAGTATTAATCATTGGTTTTCAAGCATCAAATGAGCCAAGATTTAACTGCACATAAACACCCTCAACTTAGAACCATTACTTGTCCTCAAGTGATGAGAAAACAATACATTTAGTCCTCCAATCATTCAAACACTTTTGAATCTATGCAACAGCCATCTCAAGCACAATTTGTATCCAAAACAATCAATCTAACATGTAAGGATCAATATATGACATCTCATTACTTGCAGTCGACCATGCTTATGCCTGTGAACTATCAGCTAACACAATCTACTCTCAAATGCAATCACTGTGTCCTCACACTAAAGAAGTCCCTCACTCATGATAATTGAGACTAAGTTCTACGCTCGCACTCTCAAAGAACTTCTAACACTAACAACAAATTACCATAGGCTTGCCCTTGCTTTCTGATGAGTCCACAAACTGGACTCATTTAGGGTTATATTTTGATAGAATTAGTGTCCTCAAATGCATATTTTGTCTCAATATCTGATAAAAATCCTTAAGTTTTAGGTATTTAGAGTTTGAGGCAACGCATAGACACTACTTGGCAAGAAGGAACAAGACGGCTAAAAGGAACAAAGAAATGAAAGCCTGAAGATCACCGAGCCCAGTCGGTGAGTCACCGATAGGTCTGGAGATCACATTTTGGTCCAGTGTGCTGAGCCCTGAAGGAAAAAGTTAAGTTGGTGATGAAATAGAGCAGTCGACGCGTCGCCAATCAGTTCCAAAAAATAGTACTATACCGCCAAATGATCCAGAACGTGAAGATGCTGAAGACAAGAGGTAAAAGGCGATGAAGTAGACCAAATGGTCGATCACTGAGTGCATCGGCGATCCTGACTAACTGCGTCGAGTGACCCTTCGTAACACACTTTTTGACACCTATAAATACTTGTTTAAATTTTATTTCAGTAGGCAATTTCAGATACAACATTTTATTTTTCTAAGTTTCAAGTAGAGAGACATTGTTCTGAGACCTTGAAGATTCAAAGGGTTTCATCTCCAAGAAATTGGACTTGGGTGTCAAAGATTCTTCACTCTTGACGTGTTTTAAGACTTAAATCTTCATACCCAGTTGATGGAAATTGATATTGGTATAAATCTTTATCTCTTCTACGTGTCTAGCTAAAACCCCAATTCTTGGGGTGTGATTTTGTGAATATGGGTTAAATTATCTGTTGGGTCTTGCTTGTTGATGGTTTATTTGTTGTTTAAATGTGATTTCATTTAGTAGTTTATGTATGAACTTAATGGGATTGTAGTTACAAATATGATTTCATCTTAGTGTTTTTGGCTTGCTCGAGAGAGAGGTCGTAAAACTAAGACTACTAAATTGATAGCCGGTGGTATTGGGTCGACATGGGTTCAACTCAAGAGAGTGAATCCTAGTCCTTCTCCCACACATTCAGCTCGAGAGAGTGAATGGGCTAAGGCGAAAACTGTGCTTAATGCTGCAACTCGGTGTTTGAGAGAAACCGAGTTGATTCGGGGTAAGTTGCTCGAGAGAGAATTTACCCCCACTATAGTCTTGCCTAGTCACAACTGTTCAACAATTTACTATAAAAAGCATGTACCTGATAGCCTAGTTTATCCCATATTTCTATCACATCCCAAGAATCCCATCTCTTTACCTCATTTTCTTTATATTTTTACTGTTTTTAGTTGTTAATTAATACAAACCCCCATTGATAATTGACGCTTGTATCACCCCTTAGATTTAGTATGTTTTTATTCATTAATATTTATAGCTATGACTAATTAGAACTTGATTTTATTTTTATACTAATTATCAAAACCACTCCCTGTGGGAATGATCCCAACCCTTGGTTGGGTTATATTACTATTGTACGATCGTACACACTTGAATTGGAAGTTGTGTCTTGATTACGCAAACATCAAAATGGCGCCACTGCCGGGGAGTGGTGTTACTTGAGAATTTTTAGTTAAGTTAAATTTTGTTCTTGTTAGTTATAGTGATACTCACTTAATTTTTAGTTTTGTTTTGCTTGTTTGTATGTTGAAAGTAGGAAGTGTGAGTGAGGAAGAGGTGAATGGTAGCATGGCAGTTCATCGAGATGGTATCTATGATATTAATAGTGTTTGTAACCCAACCCAATCTGGAGAAATGGGTGCAATTTGCCTACCACTAGCTGATGGGAATGCAATATTTGAGGTCCCGAGACAACAAGGGGAGTTGCCTAGTGACACTATGGCAAACCCAAAGAATGAAGTTTGAATGAGGACTTACGTCGTGCCACGACGTTAACTAAGGCGCTGCTTGGGAGGCAACCCAAGTTTTATTTTATTTTATTTTTAAGTTTAAAATAATGGTGTGTTGATTGTGCAGGTTAAAGTGTGGAAAGTATTTGAAAAGTGCTGATTGGCGAGCCAGAAGTCCAGTCGACGCATCGCCGAAGAGGTCAACGAAGCATGAGTTGGACCACCGTTGGACTCAAGATACTTTTAAATTGGAGTCTGTAAAACTCGACGAGCCCAGAAGCTGATAGGTGAGTCGCCGACCAGGTTGGCGATCATGATCTAGTCCGCCGTTTGGACCCCCACATCAATTGGAGGTCCTGTAAAACTCGGCGAGGTAAGTGCCACTCGGTGATTCGCCGAGTGGGTTGGTGAGCATAACTAATGTCGCTGAATGGGCGATAACTGGACGTTTTTTAACAGGCCAAATGTTTAAACTTCCAACTCTTTCACTTTTCCTCACTTTCGAACTTCACAAACTCACACCCGCACTTTTGTTTCTATATTTTCATTTTTATAGTATTTTAGTTGTCGGATTTGTGTTCGGAGTGGATTACATTACCGCCTAGCATTTCAAAAGTATTTTAATCGGCATCTAAGGTTGGTTTTCCAAACCTCGAGTTTATTTTTAACAATTTTGTACTCTTATACAAATGATATTATCTTGTTGAAGTGTGCTGGGCCTCTCTGATAGGATTAGAATGTTTGAATGCTTGCTCTAATTTGAATGCCTTGCCTGCATTGCTCTTAATGTTGAAATCCCGTATTCTTGTGCTTTAAAATGAATTAAATTTTATGGGGTTGTGCTTGCAGGTTGTTTAGTTTAGTTGTGTGAAGTCTAAGTATCCCGTATTTGTGCCAAACGACGTAATTTTCCCAATGATAGAATGGGTAACGTCATTCTTAAGGGCAAAGGTCATCAAGTGGCCAAATTTGGCAAAACTGGGAGAAGTATGAGTATCCCGAGATATGGTAAAGACCAATATTGTCATGCCACCATGGAAAAGAGCACGGGATATCACAATAAATGAAGGGGGGTCGAATCCTCCCAAGAAGGGAAGACAAGAACCTCCACCCAGAGATAAAGGCAAGGGCAAGAGGTCCATTTTTGATAGGGAGACTACTCCCCGAGTCCCCTATATTCCTTCATGGGTTTGGGGATTCTATGCAGCTGTGCAGGCTTCTTTGACGGATACACCCTTGGCAGCTCCTAGTGGGTCTGGTACTGCTATTCCTTCTGAGGTGACTCCGGGTACTGAGGCTCTAGATCAGACTAATGCACCGGGAACTGATACGCAGACAGATGGAGCGCCTGCTTAGATAGGATCCCCTCTTTACCCTCCTCTCTGTCTTTCTTTATTTTAAATTTTGGATATTATGTCATTTGCATTTGAGGACAATTTTTTTAAATTGTGGTGGGGTGTGGCCCACCTTTGTGTGCTATATTCTTGTTGGGTTGTGAATCATAATGTTGTGTTTTACACTGCTTCTTGTGGATGTTTGAGCTTGCGACTCCTTTTATTTTAAATTGTAAATGATTTTGACCGTTCCGAAATTTTTTAAAATTTTCACCACCTCTTGTACATGTGGAATGTGGCCGTTCTTTAGAAATTTTGAGTCTCGGTTTTGATCAATATCGATAACTCAAGTAGTGCTCATAATTGAACGAACATGAATGTGCAGCTACAATGAGACCAATTGAAGTTACATAGTCAATATGTGAACTCTTTGCATCCCGTTGTGACTAACCAATTATCAAATTGATTCTCTTGTGATGAACGTTGCACACTAGCGAAAGTGTGGAGTCTTGTTTGACTTTTGTGTCTGTAATAGCCCGTAATACGCATATGCTTGTTATATTCTTGTGATACTTGACATAGATTTATAGTATAGGTGAGGGACCATGATTCTTATATGATTACTGTTGGTTTGAATTAGCTCGGAAGGTGACGATGGGATGCCTTGCGCATTTCAGCATGTGTACTGCAAGTTAACTCCAACGGGAGTATTTAAAGAGACAGTAAGGTGGTAATTGGGCTTAAAGTTGAAAGTTAAGTGCTAAGTTAAAGAAAAAGGAATTAATAATTAGAAAATGGATTAAAATAAGTGAGTTGCTTGCTTGAATTAACTAAGCTAGCAGGTGACAAGTAGGTGCATCACCTACTTTGACTTATTGACCAGTCCAAAGGACCAAGTAGGTGCATCACCTACTTGAGCTATATGGATCTAGTTTAAAAGGCCAAGGTTTATGGATCAGATTTGGGCCGATGCTAATGGACTCACTTGAGGCCCAAAGTAAGTTAAAAAAAAGGAAAATGAAATTTAATCCCAGCAACCAAATCTGTCAAGGCCCAATATTTTAGCCCAAATGAAAGCAAGTAGGGGCATCACCTAGTTTGACCTTTTGAGCTGCTTGATGTACATAAGCAGGTGCATCACCTACTTGACCAATTAGTGGTTGAAAATGAAGCTTTCTAGAGGATATTCTTAAAGGTGAAGAAAGCTCAATATAAAGATATATTGGCTGCTATTCTCACTCATTTTAACACACATTATTGAGGATTAACTCTAGCTCTCTCTCTCTTTTCTCTTAAGTATTAAAACAACAGCCTTAAAGTTCTTCTAGGGCTCTTGAAGAAACCCTCATCTCTGCAAGACAAGGTAAGTGAAAACACTTATAGATTTTGCTTAATTCTCCCATGGATGATTAGGAAAATATGTTATTCATGCTCAAGTATAAGTATAAAGGCATAATATTTCCAGAAGCTACTGCTCACTTCCTTGGTTATTAAGATACTTTTCTCTTCTTCTTTGGTTTAAGTGTGAAGGGAAGTTGAAGTTCTAGAGGAATTCAAGTTATAAGGAGAAGTTGCAGAAATTGAGGTAAGGTGACTGCTCCATTTTCTTCCTCCTTATGTATGAGTTTGAGTGAGGAATTATGGCTGTGCTGTCATAAAGAACTCAAGGGGGTGGTGATCAGTTCAATAATTGGTTGTATGATAAAGAATATTTGAGGCTGTTCTATGTGTATTGTTGTTGGTGCAGTTTGGGTAATCTTGGAAAAGGATACGTAATGTATGTATTGGGCAGAGAAGGAGGGTGTGGTGATACACATTAATTTAGGGGTTGTATGGGCTCATTATCCATCAAAGTTAGCTACTATTTTACGAGGCTCACGGTGTGATAGCTGCTAATTTAAATTTATCATGACTTATATTGTAGATTAAAACCTGAAAGGGGAGGCTGAATCGTGATAGTTGTATTGGTCAGAGGATAAGGTATGTAAGGCTATTCAATTCAATATTCTTCGGCATGAAATCAGATACTTGCAATTAATATCAATAAGTGAATTTTCTAAGTTCTGTTCCTAGTAAAGGAAACATAGTGGCAACGTACGATCTCCAAATAGCTGACAATATTTCCCCCTCTCCTTAGTGTATATAATTACTTCACTATATGTTCACTACTATATACTTGTGTAATTATCCTCCTATGTGCTGGTATAGAAATGGTATTTGCAAAAGAAAGTTTGGTGAATCATCCTCGTAGTCAGTTGAAGTGAATCGTGTCATTTAAGCTCACAAGTAATGCATTGATGTTACATAGCTCCTTATGTCATTGTTACTGCCTTGAAGTATTATTTTCATGTCTTCTACTACTGGTCCATAGTTCCAAATATCAAAAATGATTATGACCACCAAAACAACAATCTCAAAGATTAAAGAATCTAAGTAAAGCAATTTGTATAATTAAGGGTGACAACTTAGGGGCGAAAGCCTAGCATAGGCCGATCCCAATTGATATAGAAGGGTGGCAGCTTAGGGGCGAAAGCCTAGCATGGGCTGATCCCAATTTGTGTAATTATGAGGACCGCATCCCAAGGATTAAAATGCCTAGCATGGGTCATCCTCTTCTACCACTGATCAGTTGGTCATTCGTATCACATGCCCTATAAAGATCATAACAAACAGAAAGGTAAAGACAAGAATGTAACATATATGATCCCACAAGAGTTAACAAAGGTGGTCTTCTATTCTGATTTATGCACACATATATTGATACTTGGTTTCATTCGAACTCTCATTTTATATATGTTATTGCCTTACATATTCAGTACATTTTCTCGTACTGACGTCCCTCACGGGGGACGCTGCATTTCATGCTGCAGGCACATGTACTTCAGCTAGTAGACCTCCTCAGTAGGAGCATACGACACTCAGCTACTTTTGGTGAGCTCCAGATTGATTCGGAGCTTTACTAAGTCCTTGGTAGATTCATTTTGGTATTGTATCGTAGTTAAGAGTAAGGCGGGGGTCTGTCCCGACCTACTTTAAGGTTTTCTATCTTTTAGAGGCTTTGTAGACTTATGTATATGGTTCAGTTGCGTCTTAACAAGAAGTGGCCTCTACGGCCAAGTCTTGTATATAAGTTTTGGGTCTACATATGTTGGTTCGTATCGCTGCATCCTATGTGAGCTTGTCACAAGATTGTCATAGTTATATGTATAGTAAGCACATGTTACATGTTGGTTCTCTAGGGCCTTTAGGGCATCGGGTGCCTGTCCGTCTTAATAGGATTTGAGGCGTGACAAAAGTGGTATCAGAGTAGGTCATCCTAGGGAGTCTACAAAGCCGTGTCTGTGTAGAGTATTGCTTATGGATGTGTTGTGCACCACATTTATAAACAGAAGGCTACGGGACATGTAGGAGTTGTCTCCTTTCTTTCATCTCTTAGATCGTGCGATAGAACCAGTGTTGTAGGCGAATCATATCTTATTTCTAAATTGTTTTACTATAGCAAAGATGCCGGTTACGAGAAGGAGTAAAAGTACTTGTAAGTGAGTAGATGTGGTTGCCCAAGAAGGGACCAGCCAACCTCCACCTAGTCAAGCCGTTCAAGGTGAGGCTCAAGATGAGTCTCTATCACAGACTTTTCCCCGACCCCTCCATCTCCAGAATATCTAAGGAGGGAAGATGCACCTCAAGAACCCCCTATTAATGCTACCGAGCAAGATTTGAGGAATGCAGTCCAATTATTGACTCGTATAGTTGCTGGCCACGGCCAAAGGCAAGAAGGTCCAGTTGCAGGTACTAGTGGTGTAGATAGAGTAGCGGGCACGCGCATACGTGATTTCCTTAATTTGGACCCTCCATCATTCCCCGGGTCAGATCCTAATGAAGATCCATAAGACTTTATAGATCAGATCCAATGCACTTTCGATGTTATGCATGTAAGTGGTAAAGAAGCGCTCGAGCCTGCAACATATAGATTAAAGGGTGTGGCTATATTGTGGTATGAAGCTTGGAAGCAATTTAGGGGAACAGATGCACCTTCAGCTACATGGAAAGAGTTCAAGAAGGAATTCCTTGACCATTACCTGCCATTAGAGATCCGAGAGGCTCGTGCAGATCAGTTCTTAAATCTCCACCAAGGAAGTATGAGTGTGAGAGAGTACAGTCTCAAATTTAATTCCTTGGCCAGGTATGCTCCTAATGTAGTAGCTACTATGGGGGATAGGGTTCATCGATATGTGGATAGATTAGATTCATATCTGGTTAGAGACTGTACCATTGCGTCGTTGAATAAATATATGGATATAGCAAGGATGCAAGCTTTTGCGCAAAAGTTGGAGGATCAAAGGCAAAGAAGAAGGACACAAGAGTTAGAAACAGGGCATTCTAAGAGGGCCAGATCTATGGGGCAGTTTACACCATCCCAAGGTGAGTTTAGGCCTCGGTTCTTTAACAGACCACCTAGGACACCATCTTCCTACTCTACAGCTAGTGCCCCACCTCAGTTTCAAGAGTCTAGGGGAAATAAGTTTGGGCAAAGAGGTAAAAGCCAAGGTTCACAAACAGCGGGGTACCAAGAGCAGGGAAGTGTGAGACAATCTAGACCTCCTTGACAGTCTTGTAAACAATGTGGAAGAAATCATTTAAGGTGCATGTCGGTTTGGGACAAATGTTTGTTTTTGGTGTGGTACACCTGGTCATATGATGAGAAATTGCCCTCATAGGGGTGTGGGTGGTGTGGCAGAACCTACTAGATCAGTTGCTGCATCATCATCATCATCACCTTCTTTAGGTAGGGGACAGATGACTACTGGTCGTGGTAGAGGAGCTAGGGGAGCAGCTAGTTCTAGTGGAGTTCAGAATCGCACATATGCTCTCGGGGATCGACAAAATTTGGAAGCCTCACCGGATGTGGTTACAGGTACATTGTCCATCTTTTAACATATTGTATATGTATTAATTGATCCGGGGTCTACACTATCATATGTTACTCCATTGATTGC
>JAJOOO010003695.1:0-12425 GCA_029582685.1 Solanum piurae
GAACAATTCAAGATTACTCACCGAAACTCAACCGCCTATCGTCCTCAAATGAATGGAGCGGTAGAAGCCGCCAACAAGAACATAAAGAAGATTTTAAGGAAAATGATTGATAATCGCAGAGGTTGGCACAAGATACTGCCATACACTTTGTTGGGTTATCGAACAACTGTCAGAACATCAGTTGGATCTACTCCATATTTACTAGTATATGGAACAGAAGCAGTTATACCTGCAGAAGTTGAAATACCCTCATTGAGAATCATCCAAGAAGTTGAATTGAGTGATACTGAATGGGTTCGCAAGCGGATTGATAAGTTAACAATGTTTGTCACGGTCAACTATATCAACAGAGAATGATTTGTGCTTTCCATAAGAAAGTAAGAGCCAAAATATTTGAAATTGGTCAGTTAGTTCTCAAACGCATTTTCCCACATCAGGATGAGTACAAAGAGAAATTCGCACCAAATTGGCAAGGACCCTATATGGTTCGCAAAGTGTTATTTGGAGGTGCCTTGATCCTGTCGGAGATGGATGGCACCGAATGGACAAAACCAATCAACTCAGATTCTGTCAAGAGATACTATGTGTGAAGATTTCAGTTTGTATTTTCGTCATTTCTTTGTAATCATTATATTTGCTTGTAATCGTCTATGTTTAGAATTTTATCCCTCTTGTAATGAACTACGTCCGACCTGAATTCTCAAGAATGAGATACGTAGGCGGCCTATGTCGGCCTCGGTCACCCCTTTTATCCCTTTTAATGTTTCGTTTGTACTTGAACTACGTTCGACCTGAATTCTCAAGAATGAGATACGTAGGCGGCCTATGTCGGCCTCAGTTGGTTTATTTGTAATTTTCTTATTTTTGTTAATCCTCGAGAGGGGGAACTACGTTGGACCTGATTTCTGCCTCAATGGGATACGTAGGCGCCACAACAGCTCGGTCATATTTCCCGTAAGATTTCTATTTCTCTTTACAATAGAAACTGGGACAAATTTTTTGAGAGGGACTCAAAAATTCTCAAGAAGAAGATCTCTTCAACAAAGTCGAGACTGAAGTTATTTTGAAATTTGTAACTGGGACAGAATTTTTGAGAGGTCTCAAAATTTCTGTGATTTACTCGCCGACAGTTCGAGACAAGCCAAGACAATTAACTGGGACAAAATTTTTTGAGGATGACCTCAAAAATCTCAATAAGGTTCATCGGCAGTTGGAACACCTTTGAATACTTTCCAGCAAGTAATCAGATAGACCTCAAGTCATCAACTTCCAAGACGTTCATTAAGCTTGACGTGACATGACACTTGGCAGTGACCTTTTCCGAACATTACTTTTGAAAACCTATTTTCCTTAAAAACGTTTTTTCATGTTTCAATTATTTTGCATAAAAATATTTTGTTTTATCTATCAAGAAGCGGGAGATCGGAGAAGTCAACCGGAGTTAGCAAAACAATGAGCAGACAACCGAAGAGATCGACACAGATCGGTTCACTTTCTAACTAACAATTTTTCTGTGGATGCAGGTGTATAGGTTTACCTCAAAATCAGCATTTCTTCCATTCAATGAATATGGAGAAGTCAAAGGGCGAAGAGCTCCCCAAATTGACAATTTTTCTGTGGATGCAGGAAATATTTTATGCTTCTTATACCAAGAATTGGGAATATGAGTAGCATTATTTCATTCAAATTCTCAGCAAAGCGAGGATCATAATGAACACTACAACTATGTTCGGAGATGGAACAAATGGAACCACAAAGAGAGCAATATTACTATTTTCCAGCAACTAAAGACACCTGGAAGACGTTTATCTGCATTATATTATCAGAAGTGATAATATTCTTACCTTGAAGGTTATTTATATTGTATTGTCAAATGAGGCGATACCACTACCCAGAGAGTCATTTATATCGTATTGTCAAATGAGATGATACCACTACTCCGAGGGTCCCTTTTATTGATATTGTCGATTGAGACGATACCACCATCCAAAGATACCCAGAAGATCACATATTTTTCTCGGTGAAGCCTTATCTTCATTCGGTATCAGTGAGGCATCGTCAAAAGATTCACGCATCGCGGGAAGAATCCATGCTTCGCGGAAAAGAAAGTCATGCATCGCGGAGGAAAAATTCATGTATCGCGGGAAAAAGATTCATGCATCGCGAGAAAAGAGATTTATGCATCAAGAGAAAGAAGTCATGCATCGCGGAGAAGTCATGCATAACAAGAGAAAAGAATCATGCATCGCGGACAAGTCATGCATAGCAAGAGAAAGAAGTCATGCATCGCGGAGAAGTCATGCATTGCAAGGGGAAAAGTCATGCATTGTAAGAGAAAGAAGTCATACATCGCGAAGAAGTCATGCATAGCAAGAGAAAGAAGTCATGCATCACGAAAAAGTCATGCATAGCAAGAGAAAGGAGGTCATGCATCGCGAGAAAGAGATTCATGCATATCAAGAAAATGAGGTCATGCATCGCGAGAAAGAGAAGCCATGCATCGCGGGAAAGAGATTCATGCATATCAAGAGAATGATTCATGCATCGCGGAAACGAGTCATGCATCGCAAGAGAAATGAGTTATGCATCGCAAGAGAAAGATTTACCCATCACAAGAAGATCAACATCGACTGCATCATTTTTCTTTGCAACAACGACATCAAGAGAACTATTAACATATTACATCAGCCTATTTTATTACTTTGACATCAAAAGAAGAGTACATTGAATATTATAATGCAAATATAATATACAAGCTTTATTTGCTTTACGTCAAACCCAATGAAGTTGACGTCAATATTCAAGGAGAACAATTAAGTGTCGACACGGTAAAAGATACTATCTCTCCATTTGAATTGCATTTTTATGCTAATGAGTTTTATCTCAGTCTTTGTCGAGAGCATCCGAGAGGATGAATTCTCAAAACAAACCATAGGTGCGGACGGCATCAAAAGGATGCAGCACAACGTGGAACTTTTTCTTAGCAGCGAACTGGGACATAGTCCAAAGAGGAGTGCCAAACTCTTAGGACGCGAGCAGAGGAGCGACTTCCACCACAATCAAACCACACCCCTATAAGAAGGCATGTGGGTTTTTCTTTAGGTTTATCAGTTCCAGTTTCGCATCCGGAAAATTTTGGGTTCACCGAAAGCAACTTTCCAATCTAAGTGACAATGCACCAAGAGCTTTGGAAATTATATCCGTGTAAATTCTTACTTATGGATGTGAAGTGCACCACACTCATGGCTAAGAGGTTGCAAGCCTCATTTTCATACTCGACTTACTTTGTCGCGTTTCCAGAACCAAAGGTGATCTAGCATAATAGATTTCCTTTTCAACCGATTGAGTCGAACTACAAGTAGCCTGATTCCCTAAGTCAAGGGATATGTAGGTAGGATCGGTGTTGAAAATTCGGTTGTATTCCAATATTCGATCCTAAATCTTACTCCCAAGGGTTTCGGTCTCTTCATAATTTGATATTGGGATAACTTTTGAATTCTTTCAAAATCATGCGTCAAATCAAGCGTATAGAACTACAAGTGGCCTGAATTCTCATATAACCTGAGATATGTAGTAAATCCGATGCCGGGGTTTGGCCATAATTCCTAAAGTCCGTACCATAATCCCTATTTTAAAGATGAAGATGTGGTTGGTCAAAATTGGATTCGTCAATTTCATTTTCCTCGAAATTCTTGCATCAATTCAAGTAAAATGAGGGACAGTTGTTGACACCCAATTTTGACCTTCCCCGATAGGAATTAATTCACGAGCTTCTTAATTTCCAAACGATTTAGAATAATTAGTTTTATAAAATTCAAATACTTTTCAAAGTCATTTTGAGTGATCTTAGTCGATTTTCATCATTTATAAATAGTAAATATATTTCACATAGTTTTATTGATATAATCGGTATATTTCATAAAATTTAAAAATTATCTCAAAAAGATTTTATTTTAAAAAATTCTATTAAAACTAGTTTAGTTCAAATTATGGTTGACTTTAAAAATTAATTGGTTTGTAGTCGAATTAATTATTTTATTTCGTTCAGGTTGAGAAGCTCCTAAATTAGTTATATTAATTCGCCTTATTTAATCACTAGCCGAATTAACTAAATGAATTCAATTTGGCTATGTTCCTAATTCATCGGCTAAATTCGTAATGCAATTGACCGCTCAATTCGGTTAAAGTTGTAACTTACTAGCCATTACTTTACCTCACCCTTAAACCAATTTTGGGCCTTTTCCTCAACTTTTCCAGCAAACCCAACCGACCCACAGCCCACTTAATTTCCTATTCTAATTCCAACCAACCCAGCTCCTTTCAATTCCAAATAATACCACAAAAAAATGACCCAGACCCGTATTTTTCTTCTTCTAGAACAGCAGCCAGCGCTGCAAACCATAAACGACACCCAGAAACCCAAAAATTCCAGCAACGCGTGGACGACCAGTCGACCCTTGTACGCACCTCACGCGAGAACACGCAACAACGAGTTCACAGAAGCCACAATGACATCTTCACGGAGGCAACATCGATAGACGGAAAGCGACAAATGACAATTTCAACACCACGAAACGACGCTCACTCTTCTCCAATTCCAACGGGAATACACGACGTGCTCACGGCGTCTGAGCATACTGCCTGCTGCAATTGTTGTCGTCTTCTCCTTTTTCCCTCTGCAGCAGTGCAATTCAGAGCAGCACCTGCAACTCCGCCCTCACAACTTTCATCTTTGTCCTTGTGGACGTGAGATCACTCCACGTCGGCACTCAAGGACGAGAGGTCGATCAAGTACATCCGTCCCCCTTTCCTCTTCCGGAATGGGGTTGAAGTTTCAGAAAAAGGGTGTTCTCCTAAAATGGTGAAAGATTGGGAGTTTGAATTGGAAATGGGCCTCAATTCCTGTCCCGAATTTGTCCCTCTTCCCCCAACTTAGAAACCTAAATTTCCTCCTATATATTCCTTATCATTCACTTCACCGGGGGGGGGGGGAGATTTTTTCCCGGAGGGAGAATTTTGAGTTTAGAGAAAACATTAGAGAAGAGTTGGATCTTTTTTTTAGCAAAAAGAATACAGGGGCTTGAGTATTAGTATTTTGAATACAAACTAAGAAATATTTCAGAGATAAAAAATACAATAGTTTTTTTTTGGGGTGTTTGGATTCAATTCCCTGTTCAAATCTCTTGTTCACTGTTCGTTTCGAGTTCTTGTGGTAGGAAGATCGGTTCCTTGCTCGTTTGCATCCCAGTCGCTGCTATTCAAAAGGTATACAACTCTCGACTCTCTCATTTTTATCTATGTTCCAGTAGATGTCTGAGGTTGAATTTGTGTTCTGTATTGAGATTGGAGTTGTTTTCCGTATTGGGGTGATTCGATTGCTTGAGCATAAATGATGAGAGGTGGGCTCCTTGTTTGATGTTGTTCTTGTTTTTCTTGACTTTCATGGCTTTTCAAAATATTTCTTTAATCTTAGTTTGTTCTCTTAAAAATCCGTGTTATTGCTTATCATTTGACATCATATCCTTCATTCTTCCACCTCAAGTTGAACGAATGATCTAAGATGTCAATATTTTGGATCATGGGTTGTCTATGTCACTGTTTTGAGTTCTTCTATTGTATCTGTTATGGCTCGCTTTGATTCTTGTACTCGGTTGTTCGTTGAGTTCACCTCAAAATGCAAGACATTCAAGTATTGGGGTCTTAAGAGTATTATGAGCGACTGGCGATTTTGAATCTCTCGAAATAGTCAGCATTTGACCTCGGTATTCCCTTCAGTACTTCGTGTGGGAGATTTGTTTTCTTTTAAAAAGCATACTTACGAATCGGTTCGGGTCCAGTTTTTGAGGAAAACTTCCTCCTGCATATCTTCTAGTCATTGGTTATTCATTGTCTTAGTCTAAAATGGCACGACTGAGGCTTTATTGTCTTCTTATATCTACAAACGTCACTCGGATCGTCTTGATGTTCGTTTAAATGGTTTAAGATCTGGAAATTTCAGTTATTATTTTAATTATCCTTCATTTCTGTGTCTTTTTTAGTGATGGAACGTATCTTCATGATCTGTGATTTCTACGGTGTCGCGTGAATATAGCTTTTCATTGTGGCTTAAGTTAGTGAGTGTTCGTAGTCTATCCTTTAATTTAATCATTAGGTGTTTTCCCAATGCTATGCCATATGTTCCCTTGATTTTATTTTATTTTGTTTTTATTTTATCTTCCTACGTTTTGAATGTTATGATTTGTGATAGTTTGCATAGTTCTTGGGTAGTATTGAAATGCCTGGGAGTAATAAAAAATCAGTAGCATATTTAGTGGTTCCGTGTTTTCTTATCTATTTTCTTGATTCCTCATTTACTGTTGCTAAGTGGTAAGGATCCCTAGCTATTCTTATTTTATTCAACTTGTCATCAAGCCAGCTTTCTTCTTTATTTTGAACCCGCTATTTAATTGCTTCGTATCCAATTTTAATTTATTTGCTTGTCTACTTGAAATATGTTTAATCATGTGCCCTTGAATGCATTGCCGTTTTTCTTCCTAAATTAGTGAATCCTAGTATAGTTGGGAATTACGGATTGAGATGTTAATTTTTGTAAATACTAATCCTTATGTTTTCTTTATTTTGTCGCATGTGTTACCATCCGAGTCTTCTTGGACTCCTATTTCCTTCCTCGCATTTCAACAGGGCCATAAAGGCTCAAACCATCTTTATCGAGTCAGCCAGCTATAAGAGTCATCGAACAGGTCCCAAAGTTGAAAGGATACGCGAAAGATCAAGAAATTGAAAAATTCGGGCCAAAGGCTCACTCTCAATTCAAAAAATTGTATTTTGGGCCTAAGGTCCAAAAGAAAGATATCCATCTTATGTTAGACTAGGACAGGTACCCAGTGATTTAAATGGGCAAAAGGTCCAAAATAAAAATGGGCCCAAATACTGGCCCAGGCGGACAGATTAACCAGATTTGGGCCCAAATCTCTTTACCTCATTATTTTTATTATGTTTATTTACTTGTTAACATTTGTTGTTAATCTTAGGGTCGAAAAGTTCAAATCCCCAAAAGACCCTCATTTCGTTTTAACAATTTAGCTAAATCGATCATCTTTCAAAAGACTTAAAAGAATAAATTTTGAGAAGTATCTCACTTAGATCGTAGGTCAATATTTCCCTTTTCCCCTTTTAAAACCATCTCAAAAATAGTTCAATCGTTCTACTCAACCTAAGTTAAAATTATTTTAGCCAAATAATTAATTATCGGATAACCGCGTGTTAGCGGGCATTTCGGGTGCTTTCAAACCCTTCCCGAAATGCTAACATGAACCTCGAACCCCCTCTAAATATTTTTCATTAGGTTTCTGTTTAGTCTATTGAAAAAATCAGTTTCTTAATTTTACCTTAAAAATTAAGTGACGACTCTAAACCAGTCTAAAAAATATTTTTAAAATAAAACAGAATGACGACTCTACTGGGGATTTGAATGGTTCTAACTTTAAGATTAATCTATTTGGCTATGTGTTTTAACTGTCTACCTGTTTATTTATTGTATATATTGAAATGTCGCATTCATGGAACCCGATTCCGCCAAACGGCAAATAGATTGCTTAGGAAAAAGGCGGTTACGTGGCTTACCACGGCTGTCCTTCAGGAAAAAAAACACAAGTTGAATCCTTGGGAAGTGATAAACGAATAGTTGGCTTGTGGTCATCCAACGTCGTTTATTAGACTTCACCCCGTTGTTTGTCTAACTCGGGTAACCGTCATTTCTAAACCAATTCTAGTCAACCTAGGGTAGAGCAAAACCAAATCCAAATCTAAGCATTAGCCTAAGACGACTTAATACCCAAGGCGTATTAAGTTCATTAGTAAAACCGCCAAAAATCATGTCCAAGGTCCGCAACCTAACGACATATCATATTATTTAACATTTGAAAGATGTATGTGTGGAAACTTAATTGTTGCCTATTTGGGGAGGGGGAATCTTAACCGTGCTTTATTTTGTAGGTATGGATCGATTTTCCAAATTCGACATGGTAGTGGAAGCCCCAGTTCTGCTCAAGAAGTGGTACAACAACCTCAACGTGTTTCACAAAAGGGACCTCAACAAATATGTAGGGGCCTTAACAGAACTCATCAATATGGTCGGGTGGCCCGAGCTGATTGAAATCCTCACAGGTTATTGGGACAACGAGAAAATGGTGTTCCGATTTGGAACCATGGAAATTACCCCAACAGTTGAGGAAATTCGGGACGGAATAGACACAGTTGGTACAGGGCTTGAAAGAAGGGTGAGAAAACAGGAAAGAATCTTAATCCCTAACAAACCTACTCTCGAGGATATTATAAAGTGGCTCGAATTAAGGAAAGATTACGCCTTCTGGGCCGAAGGTTCTAGCGTTTCTTTTATGGATCTCTATGCTAGATTCGGGGATGCAAGATTTTATGCGAATTACAACCAAGAGTTCAGGGTCACCTTTAGAGAATGGGACGAGATCAGACCTTTGGCATTTACTATCGCACTATTAGGCACCATGGTTTTCCCACACAGCCCGAGCCTCAGCATCAACACTCGAGTAATAATGCTTGCACACATTCTTTTTCACGGGCATTTGAACCAAGGGCAAGTGAAGTATTATTCCATCGCGCCTGTCATCCTGTCTGACATATACCGTGCTTTGGGAAAATGCAAAATAGGACATCGCTACTTTCAGGGCTGTAATCTCCTCCTTCAATGGTGGATACTGAGCCACTTAGCGAAGGGACATGGGACTCAACAATTACATACCCTTGATGATAATAATTCTCTTAAGGGTTTGAATGATGTGCTGTTTTGGGTAGATTTAGAGAATAGGAAGACTAGAGGAAGATGGGCTCAATTTTTCTCCGAGTTGAGAGAAGAAGATATTCAGTGGATGTTTGATCGCTTCATCTCAAAAGATGCCATAGTACGAGGCCACAGACAACTCGTACTTCCTCTACCAGGTATTCGGGGTATCCGCCACTACGCACCCATCCGGGTCATGAGGCAGTTCGGAAGAAGACAAACTACTCCCCCGAATGCATACTACCGTATCTATGTGTTCGACATCGGGGATGATAGAGTGCATGAGGCTTCAGAGATGCTAAGAGAATGGAAAAAAGCAGTACGAATGGATGACAAAACCATTGTCGTGGACCGGTTTGATGCCGGGTATGATGAAACTTACAAGGCTTGGTTGAAAGGTAATTTGGAAGGTATCTCATTCCCGATCCCAAACACTTACCGCAGTGTGGAGGACAAAGAGTTGAAAGTTTTGATAGAATTAAGGGAGGTAAAAAAGGAAGCTCAGGAAATGTACAATGAATTTCTTCGAAAGCAAGAGGAGGATAAATACGCCCTCGAGAGCGTAACTCAGGAATTAGAGAGCTTGAGAAGCGATTTGGGAGAGCTCAATTTATGGATTGGAGATAAGAAAAGTAGGATGTGTCTCGAAAACCGGGAAGAGAAAGGTCGCCGGAGTGAAGGATATTTGCTAATGATCCAATACAAGCTTCAACATCTCATGGCACAGAACAAGAGGAGCAGATCGGAAGCAGGGCCATCAGGGACATCTTAGTGGATTTCGCCCCTGAGTGGGTTTTTTCTATATGTACTTGCTGTTGTTTTCCCTTGCGTGGGCTTGCCTTTCTTATATTTTGGTACTCTTTTCAAATGACCCCTGCGTGGGCCTTTTCTTTTTGTATTTCTCGTTTATTCCCTACTTCCCCTGCTTATTTTCGCTCTTTGAACATCATTTTATATGCGAAATTTGCTTTGGTTTAACAAAATGGTTCAATTCTACACATACATCTTTCAAATACGCTAGGCCTACCCTTGGCACAAAAGGGCCCCCTACTTGTTTAAGACGCGCGTTAACCGCTTGTGTGACTGTTTATGTGATTTTGTTGCTTTGAATGAGGACATTTTTAGCCCACTCCTTTTAAAAAATTTCCAAAAATCTCCACAATACTGAATACAAGCCATTACCCAAAATGTTCGACCAAAATTCCATGAGTCTTGAGTTTCTCGGTCAGAAATAAAATTCTACTACCAAATCCTAAGACACTACTCAATCATATCAAGAAAGATAAATCGCAGCTAAGATGGAAAAAGGCAAGAGTATCGACATGGAGTTAACTAAGGAGGGTTTGAGAGTGGAATTGCAACGGCTCAGACAGGAGATTCAAAAAACCAGAGAAAGAAGAATAGAAGTGGAGATCGCCACCGCGGTCGCACGAGCCGCAAATGCAGCACTGGACGAGGAGTTGGCGGCCAAGATGGCTAGACACGCTACTGTAAATGAAGAGACAGTCGTTATGCGGAAGGGAGACGATGTCTTCAAAGAGAGTATAGCCATGAGGCTTCAGAGGCTACGAGAAAAATACCCTATCTTGGATAACGCAGTCCCTGTTCCCGAAGACACTTACCCTGGGGCTATTGAAGAAGATACTGAGGAGGAAATTGTCTATAAGCCTCCTTTTCAGGGACTATGGAAAGAGGAGAATGAGAAAAATCACCGTCGAAGCGTATGAATTTACCCCCCGTGGTTAACACAACAGTCAGAAGAAGAAGCCTTTCTGAAGGCACTATCTTTGTTTTAGGAGCTTTATTGCATGTTTTCTTTTCACTTTCCTTGTAATCAATCAAATGAATGAATGAGAATGAAAATTCCTTTTATTCGAACTACGTAGGGCCTGAATTCTCCTTGGGAGATACGTAGGCAACCTTTCAAGGCCCAGCCCCTATCTTTTTCAAATTTTCTTTTTCCCCTTTCATTCTACAAGGAAACATTGTATTCACGTCAACAGATGCCGAGAGATGCAGCAAGAAGACCTTAGCTCAACGCAATTTAACCTTTCTGAGTCACCAGCCTCAAAATAAAACGAGCAAATTCCTGCTTGTTCAAAAAATCAGTTCCCATTATTCGTGGGTTAACATGTTCTCAAACGAAGCAACTCTTACGTGTTTACATGCCTTTTATGTGATATGTTGCATTATTCATCCAGGACTAATACTAACCTATTTTCCTTTGAGTTGTTTTTCTCTACAGGTAGTTAGAACTGATCTGTGTTGATACACTGTCTGATCATCCTTATTTCACTAGATCTAAAGGTCCTACAGATTCCTTCCCCGATCAAAGTTCGCGAAAGGGAAAAGAAACAATGGTTGATAAAAACGAAGAAACCAGCCTTACTGATGTCGGTGTGGCTCAGCCCGCCCTTGCCGACCAGAATGAACTGATCCTGCAGTTGATGCAACAAATTGTTGAAATGAGGGTCGAGATGCAGAGGAGATAAGATTTGCCTCCTCCCATTTTTACTGTCAACGCTCAACCAGACGGAAGACCTCCAGTTCAAATTCCCCCTCCTAACGTGGATCAAGCTCAAAACCCACTTTCAAGTCCTGCTCGTAATCCATCCATTATTGACATTACAGAACAAAACCCCCATTACGCCTCAACCTCTTATCAAACACCACCCCCTGCTCAAAATACCAAACCCCAAGCACCACTCCCTCCCCCCAATGCAAACCACCAAACTGGCCTACCTCCTCACAGCCTAAACACTAATAACCCACACACCTCCCTCCTTCACCAAAACCAGTATACCAACCCCCAGACTTTCCCCCAAAATTATCACCCCCCTTTAAATGGCCAGAGTCCCTCTATTGCTCCACCACTACCACAAAAAACCACTTTCCAAATACCAGTCCCCAACGAGCATGACGCCCATGGTTCAGAGCTCGAACACTATGAGGAGAGGGAGAGAGAGTGGAGGTCAAAAGAAGAGACCGCCAAGATAGATATGAAAGAGGAAATTAGAAAAGCCATGAAGGAGTTGAATTGCATTCCTGAGGTCGCCGGATTGAGTTACGAAGACTGTGCATTCATCCGAATTTGGACCTCCCAGAAGGGTTCAAGGTCCCAAAATTCGACATCTTCGGAGGAACGGGGAATCCCTTAGCACACCTGAGGGCTTACTGTGACCAACTCGTGAGAGTTGGGAGAGACAAAGCTTTGTTAATGCGGTTTTTTAGCCGAAGTCTGAGCGGAGAGGCTCTATAATGGTTTACGTCTCATGAAACGAGACAGTGGTCTAGTTGGAACGCTCTGGCTAAGGACTTCATCGAATGATTTGCCTTTAATGTGGAGATCGTTCCTGATCGTTACTCCTTGGAGAAGATGCAGCAGAAATCGACGAAAGCTACAGAGAATTCACATATAGATGGCGAAAAGAGGCAGCTAGAGTTAGACCTCCTATGTCAGAAAAGGAAATTGTCGAAGTGTTTGTGCGGGTACAAGAGCCCGAATATTATGTCAGAATCATGTTGCTCGTTGGAGCAAAATTTGCTGAGATAGTCAAGGTAGGTGAGACTATCGAAGATGGATTGAGAACCGGGAAGATTGCCCGTGTTG
>JAJOOO010003698.1:0-19129 GCA_029582685.1 Solanum piurae
AAAATCATCAACAAAAAAAATGATTATAAATCTTTCTCCTTCTTCTTGTTCACTCTCCCTCTCAAGATTCATTAATTCCAAATCACATATTTCAAGATTGACTAAAACTCACTTGTCAAAATCTCTATCTTCCTCTTACTCTTCAACTTTTCATTCCAAGAATCAGTTTTTACATGAAAAGAACAGATACCCAAGGAGAGATTTCAGGAGTTGGGTAATTCCTGGATTTGATTTTGGTAGTAATTTTGAGAGTACACAGTCAGTTTTGGAAGCAGTTGGTGTTTTAACAGCTATTATTGTAGTTCATGAAAGTGGTCATTTTCTTGCTGCTTATCTTCAGGGTATTCATGTAAGTAAATTTGCTGTTGGGTTTGGTCCAATTTTAGCTAAATTTAATGCTAAAAATGTTGAGTATTCACTTAGAGCATTTCCTCTTGGTGGGTTTGTGGGTTTTCCTGATAATGATCCTGATAGTGATATTCCTCCTGATGACAAGAATTTGCTTAAAAATAGGCCTATATTTGATAGGGTTATTGTTATTTCAGCTGGGGTAATAGCTAATATAATCTTTGCTTATGTGATAATATTTACTCAAGTGTTGTTAGTTGGATTGCCTGTGCAAGAATCCTTCCCTGGGGTTCTTGTGCCTGATGTTAGGCCTTTTTCAGCTGCATCTAGAGATGGATTGCTTCCTGGTGATGTAATTTTAGGTGTTAATGGAATTGATTTAGGGAAAAATGGGCCTAGTTTGGTTACTCAGGTTGTTGATGTTATCAAGAAAAGTCCGAAGAGAAATGTGTTGCTGAAGATAGGGAGAGGAGGAGGGAGTGTTGATGTTAGAGTTACACCTGATGAGAATTCGGATGGTACGGGTAGGATTGGAGTTCAACTGTCACCGAACTTCAAGATTTCGAAAGTTCAGCCAAAGAATATACTTGAGGCATTTAGCTTCTCAGGGAGAGAGTTTTGGGGTCTTACATACAATGTGTTGGACAGCTTGAAACAGACGTTTATGAACTTTTCACAAACGGCTAGTAAGGTATCAGGTCCTGTTGCCATCATAGCTGTTGGTGCAGAAGTTGCGAAATCAAATGTTGATGGTCTTTATCAATTTGCTGCTGTCCTGAATATCAACCTTGCTGTGATAAATCTCCTTCCTTTGCCGGCTTTGGATGGGGGTACTTTGGCGTTGATTCTCGTAGAAGCAGCTAGAGGTGGAAAAAAACTTCCTTTAGAAGTAGAGCAAGGGATAATGTCATCTGGAATCATGTTTGTGATAATTGTTGGACTGTTCCTTCTTGTCCGTGATACTTTGAACCTTGATTTTATCAGGGATTTGTTATAAACAGTTGTCTATAAGTTCATAATTCGGAAGAATTGATTAGAGAATTTTACGGACAACTATTAAGAACAGTAAGCAGCTACTGGTTCAAGGAGATTATTCACCCATGATCATTGAACATATAGGTCTTCATTCCAAGACACACTTTGCAAGGTACTGGCTTCTCCTTGATTTCAATTTATTTCACATACATGGATATTCCTGAATTCCGCCACATTGTCTTCGGTTGTATTGGTACCACTGGCTCAAAAGAGAAATCCCTTACTCGTTTCACAGCTATACATGTATATGGAAATTTCTACAAGTACAATGCTTTACTTTCATATTCTTACTGTTGCCGTAGAAGCTGAGAAAACGAGAGAAGGAACTGTTCTAAAACTTGGCGAATTAGTGATAAAATTTGGTTATAGGTTTCCTTTTATATAAAGAACATATTTTAACACGAAGTTGAACTTGGCTTCTCCTGTTTCTCTTTCCTTGAATTGTGTAGTACTGCATTGTGTTTATGTCTAAAATTTCATAGAAGATACAGATTTGGGTTCTTCCTGTGCTCTTGGTCTGGTTCATTATCTAGGCAGATCCATTTTGCGAAAAAATGTTGTATTGTCTTGTAGTCTGTATTCTTTATTGTTCTTTCTGCACTCTGATGATGCATGACGAGTCTTTTTCTCCGTTAATGGTCAAGTAAGATTGTTGTTAGCTGGAATCAAGGTTGTTACTGCAGTTCAGCCATGTTCTTGTAAGGAGTTGTGAGGCACATATAAGTTGCCACCATGAACTAAGGATGGGAAGGATGGAGTATAGAGTTTATTTTTAAAATTTGCAGGTTAGTTGGCAAGAATTATAGCTGCTTACGATACGATGCTGTTAATTCGGAAACATATGTTAGGACAGTTCTTATACTAAGAGGGGGTTGATGGGTCTGGCATCCATCATAAAGTTAGTACGCCAAGCAGCTTCAGATGCTGTTGTGCTTGTGTACAAAACTAGCACACAATAACTGAGTTTGAATTTTTGTGCCCCTTGATTGTGATTTTCTTGGCTTGTAGTTTTTTTCTCGGTCCACCAAGGCTAGGACAAATGAGAAGAATTATCTATTATTTTTCTTTTCAAGATTTGAACCTGAAACCTTATGATTCTTTATCACTTCATTGAGCACTAGGCTACACACAACCCGAGGTGTGTTTTTCTTTACTTATAGTTGATGTGAGTGAGATTTGGTATCACACGAAGATAGAGTCCAAAAATTTGTATAGAAATATGAATTTGAATGGTTCAGACATTATACCATTAAATGCATTTGTTTCAATAAGATTTAATCACCGAATAGGTCTAAATCATTAAGATCTAAAACAATCTTAATATCATTAAGAGGTATTCTTGTGTGGATAAAATTCACCATCATTTTATCCATAATCATCGGCCAACACTATTAACTATCTCTGTCATCACAATCACCATCACCATCACCATAATTGTCAACCACCATTACCGTCGTCTATCACCAACCATTTATGTCATCATAACCACCATTGTTGCTAGCCATTATTGTAATTTGCTATTACACTTACCTCCTCCATCATTATGAATATCTATGTCACCGCCACTGTTATTGTCAAAATCTACCACCAGCAAACTCTGTCATCACAACTAACATCGTCGTCAACTATCATCATACATTCTTCGGTCACCACTATCACTATTGCCACTTCCACCACCACTATTAGCCACTACCACCATTGTGGTCAATTTCTACTACCAACCACTCCATCCTAACTAGTACCGCCACCAACTACGACTAATACATCATCAACCACCACCATCAACTACTAACATTAATCAACTTCATCATTACAATCATCGACATTATTATCAATCGCCACAATACCAACCACTTGCACCATCACAACTATCAATATCACCATTACTAGTCACTAACAGCTATTACCATCTCTACCACAACTATAAATTATCTCCATCATCACTAGTAAGTGTTTCATTTTTTTTTTTATCAAATAATGATTTAAATTTTTATTTTATTTTTATTATATTCATTCAGATGTTGAAAAAAAAAATCCCTTTTTCGGCCTATGGATAGACATGGTACAATAGATATCGAATTATCATATTGTAATTAGATTTTTTGATACCACAATTTTAGTATAAAATTTTTTAGCAGTATAAATAGTATTTAAGTTACTCTTGCATTTCTATAAACCTCAAAATAAATAAATAAATTTGGTGAGTCTAATAACCTTTCTATCTTTATGTGTCGTTTGGTTGGGAACAAGTCATTTTAGGATTAATTATCTTGAGATAATTTATCTCACCATATATATGGGATAGTTATCTCATCACTATGGTATAAATGGTGGGATAAGTTATTCAAACCTTGACAATCAAACAAGACATCAAAATTTTATTCTTGGACTATTTTCTTATTTCAGGACTCCCTAAAGATAGATCAGATAAAATTTGCGTACATCTCAATCTTAATAGTCAAGATGGTACTGTTTTTTTCCTTTGGAAAAATCTCAAACAAAGTCATCATTCGATTCAAAGGATTGAATCCAAATTTGAGAATTACACAAATTTCAACCTCCTCCTTATTTTTTCTTCCCATACTTCTCTATTAGATTGAACATGTGTTAGTGATTGTGGTTGAAATTAGTTTAAAAAAATACTCAAATGCAAATTATTTGGATTTATTTGAAGTAAAAAATTTGATTTAAATAATTGACTTTGTGGCATGTGTATATTACATTGTATATCACACATATTTTCATGATTCAACTATTTTACGTTATATTATGTTGTGTATATTGTGCACAGTGCACACAACTTTTCATACAAAGATATACATGATTGATGTTACATTGAAGATAAATAATGTAGAGTGCGATATTTTTTTACTAATATACATGTAAATATAATTTATTTATTTTTTCCACCCTTTTGGAAAAAGGTGACTCGAACTCGCAACCTTCGGGTTGAAAGTGGGGGGTGCTTACCATCCGAGCAACTCCCTCTCGTCCGTTCATAAAATAATTGGGATAGACATATGAAGTCGAAGTCAATCACACAAATTAGACAATCAAAAATGTGAAGATCGAAAAAATTGAAATCAAATTCTAATCATATTTTAAAGCCTTATCTTCAATATATATTTTACTAGAATTGTATATATTGAAATACTTTCAAACAATCTTTTTATTTTAATTGAATATCACCCAAAACACGAGAAATAGTTATCCAACTATATGAGTAATATTATATGAAATTTACGACTTCATGTTAATAACCGATGATAATTTCTCTCCTCTTTAGAGCAAGTTGTCTTGGTTCATGTCCGTATTCAAAGACCTTTTTTTTTGTTCCGATATACAAATGTATTAAATAAAAAAATAATAATCACGGGACAATCTATTTTGATACGCTTATTTAACCAATACATATTTTTTAAAAATATTTGTGTACATATTCCCACTTCAGATATATAGTATTTTATGTTAGGCTTCACAAAATTAAACTTCAGAGAAAATATATATGAGCGAAGTTCATACATTCTAGCTTAAAATTCAACAAATAATATTTAGATTTGGTTGTTTTTTTTATCTAAACTTCGGTCATACATAATGAAGTTCAATTATTTTAGCTTTAACTCTCTTTTTGCTTGAACTTCAGTCTTATTGTCACCCCCGAGCCTACATTCCGGACGTGGCTGGAACTCGAGAACCATTGCTGGCCCCAAGCGAACCCTTGGCCTGACTTACTTACTCAGCGGAAGATTCTAAGCATTATTACAATGATCAAATGCACTTCTACTTAACTATTTAATAAAATAACTTAGAACGTTTAAAGGTCAAACATTCAACTTGGCCAAAATAGCAACTCAAGTCTTACATATGAAATAATAATGTAAAGACAACTGAACTACTAACTGTCTATGAAAATAATAAGGGATGTCGGGACAAGACCCCGATCATCCTAACAACTGAAATACTAGAAAGCAAAGTAAAAGGAGTCCTCCGGAAAGCAAGGAGGCTCACCAACTAACTCTGAGTGCTCAACTGGATCAACGGGGCTCTGAATGCTGATCCTGATTACCTGTGTCTGCATCATAAAACGATGCAGGCCAAATGACAGCAGTACATTGAATGTACGGGTATGCGAGGGGAATACTAAACATAACATAAGCTTGAAAGGAATCTGAAAGAAACACTTACCTTGGCTTTACTCAACTCATGAATAACTTAACTCAATATAAAGTAATAATACACATGCAATATATAGAAAGCTTTTTAAAACAGTAGAAAGCAACTCAGTTTGTTAAAGGAAATGCAATAACAACTCAACTTACTCATATAATAAAGTAATGTAATACTGTGGGAGTTTCTCTAACCGACAACCACCACTATGAGCCTAAGTGGTGATACATCGTCTTGCCCACGCTGCCAGAACTATCCTATACTTTGTCGTCATATAGAACGCCTTAACTAAGTGGATCCACTAGTCTATGCTAAAAAGCACTTAAAGAATCATCTAAAAAGTATGATCATTTACTACCCATGATGATTACATGGTTTATGGAGACTTGAGTTATTATGAACTCGCATCCCCATATCGATGCTCAATACTACTCCCAAAATATACTTAGCTCATATGTCTTTAAAACAAAACTTCTTTGTTTGGTTTGAGATAATTACTCAAAACTTAGCTTAAAATCTCTCTTGGAAATCGGTATTTCCCTTCTTTCTCAAATGTGAAAACATTTTTAACTCTTGAAAATACTTAGTTCCCGTATAATCTTTGAAGAATTGAACTTTACACTTACTCTTTCCTCAACTCAAAGCTTAAGTCTTAAAACAAAGTTAAAGCGTTTGTGAAAGGCTTTTGAAATACTTTATGAACTTCTCTTGACTTGATTCTTAACTTCTAGACTTGACTCTTAACTTTCCTTGAATTTGAATTTATGGATTCAAGGATTGTGATTTGTGATATGAGGGATCTCATGATGTTTAGGAGTGTTTTTAGATAGTTAAACATGGAAAACGATCAAGAAATCACTGTTTGAAAACTAGTCCGCGACGCGGAGATGTATTAAAATATTTGGTCGCGAAAATAATTTTTGAGGCAGAACGGTCCGTGACCGTTCCGCGACGTGAGGAGAATTTTTCCATCCTGAGGAACAGGTCCGCGACGCGGACCTGGTACCCAGTTTCCCCCGACTTTTTCCTTCTTCATTTTCCAGCCCCAATTCGCCTAAACTCGTTTTTTTTTCTTTTCAAATTATCTTTAGATTTAGATACCGAGTAAATGTACCTAAGAACCTAATTCAAAACAACTCCATAATTCGACACAATAATCTCAAAAACTTCTCAATCTCTGCCCAATTCAAGAACGAAAATAAATTCATGAACACATATCAAGAACGTGAAACTTTCAACCCTTTTTGGATGAATTCACGCTGAAATAAACACGTTTGGCACGTGGGTGAACGAACCCAACGTTATGAAAGTCTCACATACCTCGTAGGGATCACCCCTTGACGAAATCCACAAGCGATCCTTGAAGAACTTGATTATTCTTGCTCCTTCTCCTCTTCTTTTCTCTTCTCTCAAAACCCTAACTTAGTTTTCAAAAGCGTAAACTGACCAAGTTCAGTTTAGACTCCAATTAAACTCCTAAAAATGAAATAAAGTAATTTGGTAAGGAAAAGACCAAACTACCCTTCAAAAATCCGGATGACACTTTCCTTATTTGAACAACCCAACTTCCAATGGGGATATCTCACTCATACGAACTCGGAATCACGCAAACTTGGCGGCGTTGGAAAGATAATTCCAAGATCTTTCCTACGGTATCTGGAAGAACACCTAAAACATCCTGAGCTAGGAGTTATGGTCGTTTGAAGTTGACCAAAAACCCAAACTTAACATAACTTGACAAATTTCAGATTTTTCATTCTTTCCTAAAATGACTATTTCCCATTCTAACTCTTTCTTGTTCTTTCAATTTGCGAGATGTTACACTTATGTGTATAAATTTCTGACAAGAATGACTAAAGTCAAGCGAAACTAATTAAAATGATTGAACTTTAGTCATTTATATCTGAGCTTCAACTACATGAGATTTTAGAGATTGCGTCAAAAATAAACTTTTCAAAACTAACATCAAAGATACGATTTCAGACATTGTATGTCTGAAGTTGTCCAAGTGATGAGTACACGTAAAAAAAATGAATTTAAATTAAATGATGACTTCAAAAATAAATAGTATAAAGTACAGAAATATCAACAATTAGGACGCTAATTACATTCTGTCCCGAAAGTTTTTCAAATTATAATAATCTTGGATTTACATTACTCCTTCGCTTGATACATAATAAACGATACATAAGTTATGTATCATATACATAATTATAAACCATACATTCATACTTATTTAGATTTTAAATAATTGAGGTTATGTATCAACAATAACATTTGTACCAGATACATTTTACACAAACAAAATTGTAATGTATCTGGTATAGGTAGAGTAATATATCCGGATGTTAAGAGATCGAGGAAAAAGGGGATTTTGATAGTTAATTCAAATAGTAGAAATATTTAAAAATTATGTTATTTTAAATCGTGTAATTAGGTGATTTTCCCAAATAAATATTTATACCTTCCCCCTTATATTAGTGAGATACAAATAATCCAATAGTCAAATTCTAGAAATAAACTACATAATATGTGATAAAGTAGTTTTTAAGTCATGCAATAATTACCCAGATTACAATAATTTTTTATCTAATTCAAAAAATAAGATGCTGAATTTTTTAAATTACCAATTAATTCAATTCAATATTTTTATGCAGATGAACGAATAATACTTAATTTTTTTTTTTATCTAATTCAAAAAATAAGATGCTGAATTTTTTCAATTAGCCAATTAATTCAATTCAATATTTTTATGCAGATGAAAGAATAATACTTAAAAAAATATTATAAAACCTCTTTCTTTTCAAAACATCACCAATAAATACGTTTAAATTCTACATTACAAAATTTATTTTATTTTATTTTTTTGTTTTAGATATTTAGAGTGTATTAGTGGACCTGTTTTTATATTTTTGATATCATTATCTATCATCTTCGGGTGCTCTAATATTGTTTTATATTAGGTGGAATGACTTAGGAAACCTCGTACTTGGCTCCATTTGTCACCTAGGCCATTCTACTCACGACTTTGCCAACCGAACACTTAAAGTTATTAAAACATGTTATTTTAAACCCTCTAAGCATGAGTGTCTCTCAATCGCTCTGATGTGGATGACACATCATTATCCACATCAGATAAAAATTGCCATATCATTTTTATCATTACAAATATTTTATTTTATTTTAAAAAATAATCTCATATTCATCTTCAAAATCAACCTTTTAAAATTGATTCACCGAAAAAAATGTCTCTCCGGTCACTTCATTCACAGATAGCCACCGTTGAGGCAGTCATTGTCAAGAAATCAACGCCGACGAGTTGTTTGGCCGATAGATCCATCAAAATTGAAAGTGGAGAAAATTTTAATCTTTCAAAAGTTCCATTTTTTTCTCTCAATTCTAAACCTTTATATCTATTTGTCATTTCAAACTTGTTTTCTGTTATTTGTTTCTTCTCCCTTTTTTTCTCTGTAAATCTCTTGTATTAGAAGAGGAAAATAAAAAATACGTATCATAGAAAAAGGATGGAGATTGGAGAAAGATAAACAAAGTGGGGGAGAGAGGAGGGGGGGGGAGCAACGATGATGACCACAGTGGTAACTTATGAGCAAGAAGAGTAACAGTAAAGGAATGGGGAAAGAAGCCAAGAGGGGGATTTTTCTTATTTCTTTTCATTATATAATTTTTTTTTTATTTCAAAATATTTTTAATTTTTGTCTTCAGCTTTTAAACGCGTGTAACCACACATTTCATCCTATTCAGCAAATAAACGCCACATAAGCTTGGTCAACAGTCAGAGGGGTTCAAAATAATGTGTCTAAATAACTTTAAGTGTTCGGTTGGCAAAGACGTGAGTAGAAGGGTCTAGGTGACAAACGGAGTCAAATACGAGGGTCTCTCAGGTCATTCCGCCTTTATATTAAAATCAAAAGTCATATTGAGAGTAACACTTTCTGACAAAGATGACTTCGTATGAATCAAGGCTCAAATTCATGTTTTCTGCTTAACCGTCACCGTTAATTGAGAATATTAATATAACTAAACCCAAAATCCTCCTCATATAAGTGAGATTTCAGATTACTTGATAAACGTAATATAGACAAAATAAAAATTTAATTGTAAATAAAAAAAGTTAATGATATTGATCGCTCTAAAACAAATCACCACAAAAATTAACCCATTCCAATATAAAAATCCTCAAAAAGAACATATATTTTATATATTCCAGTTCAATATTTTCATGCGGATGAATTACTTTGTTAGGTCCTAACTAGTCTTTCTTATCCAATTTATTAAAAAACAAAATTAGCTTACTTTACAGAATTATTCGATATCGTATTATTTGCTTTATACTCAAACAAATCGTTGAAAATAAATGCCACAAGTACCATAAAACAAAAACATTTTATGGCATACATTCTTCTCTTGCATTTTCAGTACACCAAAAAATATTTATCATGTTTTGTTTAAGTCTCACGCTAGGGGTAAAAATTTTCTAACAAAGACGATTTTGTATCCTGGAGGATTCGGACCCGAGACCTTTGGTAAAGGAGACTTTGTATCCTGGGGGATTCGGACCCGAAATCATTGGTGAAGGATGAAGGAGTACTTATCATTCTACCACAACCCTTGTTGTCAAGAGTTTATTATGTTTGATTTCTTACCTAGCTAGTGTCAAGTATTGGCTTCGGAGCAGGGGCATAGTTATATTGACGGTTACAAATTTAATAAAACTCAATTACTTTGATTCAAATTTTATAGTTATATAAAAAAAATTAGTTAATATATAAAAATAATATATTTAGATCCTTAATAAATTAAAAGAAGTGTATGATTCTAAATTCATAAACTAAAATTGTTCGCTCCGCCTCAATTGAAGTTCAAATTTAAGCTGTGTGAGGCCCATTAAAGGCCCAACTAGTTTGCTCTTATTTTTTTCACTTGCAGAGCTCAGACTTAGAAGCTCTAGTTAAGAATGGAGGGTGGGCGGCTCAACCTATAGCCACTAAAGCAGTGGCGTTAGGCCCCAAAAAATAAGGTCATAATATTGATTTTATAAGATTGTCTTTCAATTCTGAGATGCTTTATTAAACATTCTAACCTCAAACTAATTAAATTATCAAATAATAAAATTTTAAAGATATTGTCTTAACTATGAATGTCTTCTAATCACTATAATATTGATTTTTGTAGTTAAAAGTATTATGAAATATTATATTAGTAAAAATGATATTCTAAATGATATATTCAATTAAGTGAAATCTTAATTTTATCTTTAAATACCTTTAGAATAATTTTGATAGTTTATGTAACAATTGATTCTATTGAAAAAGTTTTCAAAGCTATAATCAATAAGAGATTTAAGCATTTGTGTTGTTACGTAAAGTACATTAATTTATACATGTTTATTTTGTCTTACAAAATATTACAAGAAGTGTTATTGTGTCAATTGAAAAAGAAAAATTAATTATTAAATTTTAATCAAATTACAATATTATAAGACTAAAATATATTAAAAAATTAAATATTGAATTAACAACCTATAATTGATTTTTTTGTTGTTAAATATTGAATTAACAACCTATATTGAGCGCCCCTAATGGAGGGATCTCATTCATCCACCACAATCAATAGTTACATTAAGAAAAACTTTCACTCCTTAGCCTAGGGATAAGCATGGTACGATAAATATTGAATTAACAACCTGTAATTAAATTTTTTGTTACCACAATTTTCGTGTCAAAAAAATTAACAGTTAAAGTAGTAATTTGATTACTTTTGTATCTCTATAAACCTTTTCTAAAAAATATAATAATTTTTTTTATAATCGTCAATTGAAAATAACCTGAAATCCACAAGGGTTGAAATAAGGTCCAACCCTTCATTTTAATGAAGAATGATCTCACTCCTCATGTTCTACCTTTTATCACTTAATGCCCTCTTCTTAGTTCAATATGAGACAATAAATGTATTTCAATGATGATCAAGCATCAAAATAAGAACATAAGAATAACTCGTATATAACCAATCCACTTGTGTCACAATATATATTAGGCATGTTTTTGTTGTTGGCATGTGCTTTAAAATTTTGGTATTAAATATAGCATTCATATTTATAAAATAAGAAAACTGAAATATCGAATGATAGAGTTAAATATACAATTATTAGTATAATAACATCAAATTATAAACTAGTATGAGTACAAAACTAATTGTTTAGACGTTGGTACTTCGACTACTTTATTTTGATGTCATTTTTATCTAATTGGTTAAGAAGTAAATTATTTGTACTTTCTCTTGTATATTTCTACATGTAATGTGGTAATATGATATAATTGAGACGTTTCTTGAAAAGTCAATGTCATATTTCTCTATTGTAAGAGTATATATAAGATGAAATTAAACAAACTATAATTATTAATTTATCATACCATAATATATAGAAATCAAAATTTTCAATACCGTACCACGCCCACCCCTCGGCCAACCTCGCCCCCGGAAAAAAATAAAAGAGATATACCTTACTTGCCAAAATGAAAGTAGTTTCCATGAAAATATTATCTTGCAAGATTGAAAATGCAAATTGTTATACTTCCATAAGGTAAGTAATAAAATTATGGATAAAAAAGGGAGAGCAAAATATTGTAGCATAGAGCTTGCAAGCCGGGAAGTACCCCCTATAAATAATCACCACCTCTCACTAGTCTAAACACACACACACACCAAAAAAAAAACACTTCATTCTCTACTATTTTCATATATGTTTTTCTCTTATCCGTCACCCCCACACCCCTATTACCCCCTACCCCACTTCATCTAGTTTCTTTCATCCCTCAAGAATATTTTTATTTTCTCTTCTTGAACTTAGATATCATATACCCTCTCTTCTCATTTGTTCTTTTTCATCTATTTTTTCTTCACATCTTTGTCTTAACAACAAATCAACCACCAAAAGAAGTAAAATAAAAAACAAGAGAAAAAGAAGCTTGTTTGATTTATCCTCCTTCCATATAGAATTGTAAGTAAGCCAAATTACCCAAAAAAAAAAAAAAAGAGTTCTAAAGGTTTTGTACTAGGAAAATTCATTTCTAGCATCACCCTCATACACACAAAAGATTGAAAAAACGCTAACGAGTAACTATATATCAAATTGTTTTATAAAAAAAAAAGTGTGTTTATATCTTATCGTGTTTTTTTTTGTAGAGAAAGGAAGGGTTGATGGCCCCCGATGATAGAGGAATGAGGAACGGGGGAGGAACAAGACAAGCGCTAAAAAAAGGGCCATGGACAGCAGGAGAGGACGCAATTTTGATGGATTATGTGAAGAAACATGGAGAAGGGAATTGGAACGCGGTTCAAAGGAATTCAGGATTGATGAGATGTGGGAAAAGTTGTAGGTTAAGATGGGCTAATCATCTTAGACCTCATCTTAAGAAAGGCGCGTTTACTCCTGAGGAAGAAAGGATTATTATCGACCTTCATGCTAAACTTGGCAACAAATGGGCTCGCATGGCTGCTCAGGTTAAATTTCTTTCTCTTTTCATACATGTCAAAAAAACAAAATAATTGGTGTTCTTACATCTATGTCCTTTGTGCATATATATAGGATCTTGTTGTTTCTATTTTCTAGCCTTGAATTGATTTTACAAACCAAACAAATCATCTCCATCATAGAGTTGTTGATTATCTTCTTGATTCATTTAGTTTTGTTGGTTTGTTTTGGTCTTGATTTTTGTTAGATTCATATTTTATCACCATGCGTGTGGAGTTTTGGGTTTAATTTGTTATAGATGGTTATCTCGTTATCATTTCTCTATTGAATCTTAACTTCAATTTGGATATATATTGATCTCATTAATTTATCTTCTTGATTCAATTAATTTTGTTGGTTTCTTTTCGTCTTGATTTTTGTTAGATTCATATTTTATCACCATGCGTGTGGAGTTTTGGGTTTAATTTGTTATAGATGGTTATCTCGTTATCATTATAATTTCTCTATTGAATCTTAACTTCAATTTAATTTGGTTATTGACCTCATTAATTTACAAGTCTTTTTTGTGTTTTGATCTAATTAATGATAAATTGTCTAATTTTATATGGTATTCATTTCATTGATTACAGCTACCTGGAAGGACCGATAATGAGATAAAAAATTACTGGAATACAAGGCTAAAGAGAAGACAAAGAGCTGGTTTGCCTATATACCCTCAAGAATTACAATCACAAAACCAACAAGAAAACAATCAATCCCAAAGCCTTATTTCTTCACCATTTGATCCCCAAAGAGCAACTTATAACAATCCTCCCCCTTTTTCCCTTTTGAATGTTTTCAATCCTTCAACCATGAGACCCTCTATTACACATCAATTCCCCCTTAGTAGTAACACCATTTTTCGCGATCCTCCTAAAGGCCTTCCCTTGACATTACCATCAAATTCACCTTTTTTGTCATCTATGCCTAACAATAATTTTGGTCATACCTTGTCAAATTTAATACCAATATCGTCATTTCAACAAAACTATTCGAATTTTAGCATAACAACAAGGCCTTTCATGGGAATTCCTTTGAACCAAAATGAATTTATGTCCGGTATAGGTATTAATTCTATTAATTACCCCTCAGGGCCATCATTAATGACTGCATCATCTTCTGAGAATACATGTAGTGATTTTGGTTCTAGTGATGCTAATAATTATGCAAATGTTGGATTATCGCAAGGGAATAGTGGATTATTAGAAGATTTATTGAAGGGGGCTCAGAATTTATCTCGATCTACGAAAATTGAAGAGAATAATAATCTTGATTTAAATGAAAAAGGGAAATCATTATGGCAAGACTATGGTTTAGTGGGAAATCATCAAGATGAAGCCATTTTAACTGAAGAATCAGTTTACAGCTTTGCTCATGGTGGTGATGTCAACCTGAACAACTCCTCTGAAAGCTCCAGCACTGATCCCAATGCATCTTCAGGTAAATATTTAAATTACGATTTATTTTAAAAATTAGCTATGAAATTTGTCGTTTATCTCTTTTATTCATTTCAAGTGATTAGAAAATAAAGAAATATAATAACTAGTTAATATATTCAAGATAATTATATACTCCTCCTGATTTTTTCTCTTTTAGTTGTTTTTTATATTAAAAATGATTTTTACTTTTATCTTGTCCTTTTTAACATATCATGGGAAAAAATAATTTGATTTTCCTATTTTATCCTTGTTATTAGATATTGATTTCACAAATAATTTTACGAAGATTTTTTTTAAATGCTAATAGTCATGGGTATTATAGTAAAAGAACTTTATTTATTTAATTTTTTTTTAAAAAGTGCAAAGTATATTACAGACAAATAAAAGTAAACAGATGCAGTGTTTACAAAGTATTGCCTCAATTTATCTTAATTCATTAGATCCAGGATGTGATATGATTTCGAAGTAAATCACTAATAGAATTCTTACCATCCATCTTGATTAACAACTGTTTTTGTCGTTTATCGACAAAAATTGTCTGTTGCTAATTCCAGATCATATCGTAGACAATTTTTATTTTTACTATCGTACCCCTAGCACTTATTATTATTATTTTTCAAATTATTTCCCAAGATGTTTTGAAATGCTAATACTCATTAGTAAAAATATTTTATTTATTTAATTATTAAAAATAAAATGTAAAGTACATTATGGACAAGTAAAACTGAATGAAAAGAATAAATTTACAAGATATTGTCTCAAATCATCTTATTTCATTATATTCGGAATGTAATATATTTTCAAAGTCAGTCACTAACATAATTCTTAAAATCCTTTGGTAAATAAGATTAATAACCGTTTTTGTCGTTTATCGACAAAAATTGTCCGTTGCTAATTCCAGCCCATACCATAGACAATCTCTACAACAATATATAATTCTTTTTTTTCTTTCTTATATTTTGAAGTAACTTTTAATTTTTTGCTTGTTATATAGGGATATTCTTGAGAAAGGAAGGTTCATTACAAGGAATTAATCAAGTGGATGAGCATATAATGTGTCTTCTTAATAATTATCCTCTAGATCAAGAACCAGTTCCAAATTGGTATGATGAAAGTGATGACAAAAAAATTAATTCAAAAATTGGTGCTGATGATCACAAAGCTGAAAGTTTGGGTGGAGATTCTTCGAAGTCACAAGTGGCAATAACAACAACATCAGGGCCAAAACAGCATGATTGGGAACTTGGAGGGTGTTGTTGGAACAATATGCCTCCTTTTTGTTAGAATAAATTGGATGAAAAAAAAAACATTGATGATTAGGTTAAAGAAATTGGAAAAGATTGAGGGATACCTCTCTTTCCTTTTTTTTTAGAAAACCTTAGGTTGAGATATATTTATAGGTATATTTGATCGATGATCGATCATTTGGGATTGTCCTAGATTATTTGTTGTTTTCGTTGAGTTAGAGTTGTCTAGTTTTAGGGTATGATTGCTCGAATTCTTTAGAAATGTTGTCGAGTGCATGTTGGATACTCTAGAAACAATGTGTTTTGGAGGATCTCACACAAAGTTTGGCGATAGTTTTGGAAACCCGAGCAATATAGGTTTTAGAGCAATCAGTTCAGGCGGTTGTTCTATGAACAACAATCAAGATTTATCTTGTTAAGCTTGTTTTATATATTGGTGTGTTATGAACTATATCTCTGGGAAATTGAAAGTTATTTATGTTTGTTTGAGACTGAAATTGCTGATTTTTTTTTTTTTTGGCATATCTAGTGCCAAAGAGTTGGATGTCGCGTTTTGAAATATGTGTTTGGTATGGCAAAATATATTTTTTGGATCAATTTCAATCCACTTAACTGAATTATTCATCGCGCCTCTCAATTGAAATAAAAGTTATCTCACTCTCACAAAGTGATAATCTTGTTACAAGTATTTATGTACCATTCATTAATTAACTAATTAGTTGTAACATGTGAATAACTACATGTACTTTTTACTACTTTCACCACTTCATTTTACTTGCTCATATTGATTTGGCATACCGTCCCTTAATATATAAATTGGACAAGCAAGAGAAAAAACTATTTTTATTGTAAGGGTCAAAGAAAATGAAAGGAATAGAGTAATAAATTCAATTTCTTTTTTCTTTAATATTCCCTCAGTTTTACTGTTACTTGTTCATAGTAGACTTTGCGCATACTTTAAGAAAATAATAAATGAGGTGCATATTTTATCATACTTTCTCCGTTCACTTTGAACTTTGCTCATTCCTTAAAAAACACTGATTAATATAAGTATTTTTTTCATAATACCCAATACTAATTGATGTTTAGTCGTCTTATATCTTGAGAAATGATTTTGAAAATAAATAATTAATGTAGAAGATAAATGAAAAAAAAATGTATTTTTTCTATATATTCTTAAAGTTACAAATAAAAATAAAAATAAAAATATAATTTTAGTATAATAAACACGTAAAAGTACTAAATGAAAGAGATTAATTAATACCTATGAGATAGTGGTCATTGAAAAAAATATTTGGAAAATGATTTAGGACGCTAATACTAGTGTTAAGGAAAAAATAGAAAATACAAATAATCATTATCCTAAAATAAAAAGTTAAAAAATTATTTTTAAAATAATGAACAAATAAAAAAATTAAAAAATTATTTTTAAAATAATGAACAAATAAAAATGAATGAAGCGCTGTTTTCTTTCTCCATTATAGCCCCAATAAGAGAGCTAGACTTGGATCACATCCTTCTTTATCCGGAATCTCGCAAAAATATGGTGATGTAGGTCTTTACTAAATTTAGAAATTTTAATGATGCCATAGGTCATAACTCATAAGAAGCCCATTGTCAAATGTCAATTGCTTCAAATTTAGTATTCTCATTTTTACTTATTCGTTCCTATATATTTATATCACTAATTACTTTTAATGAAACTACAAAGTTCAAACAAAATAAATAAAAGGGAAAAAGGATAAATATATTTTCGAACTATCATAAATGATATGCAGATATCCTTTGTCATACTTTTGGGACATTGGTGTCTCTGCCGTCCAAAAACTAGAGCATATATGTCCTTCACTCTAACGGAAGACTATATAGGGACACGTGGCACAATCTTATCCGTCGATCAGATATTTAATAAATGTCGGGTCGGTGGATAAGATTATGACACGTGTATGTCCGTTAGTATAAAGGGTATTTATGCTAGCTCTAGTTTTTGGACGGCAGGGGCACCAATGTCCCAAAAGTATGACGGAGGATATCTGCGTACCATTTACGATAATTCAGGTATATATTTGTCATTTTTCCCTAAATAAAAAGATGTCTATTTTTATCATTTCATTCCCCTATTAATAAAGGTGCATACATACCATCAATTCTCAAGTCATCTCTCACTTTTTATTTCTCCTTTATTTTATTTTTCCAAATAAAGTCAATTAGCCAACCTTATAAAATCAAGAAAAATAATTTAGCAACTTGTTGATGGAATTGGCATGTTTCATGTTCGATGTCATTATATTTTGGTACTTTAATATTGAAACTTTACCAATACGAATTTAACGTTATATATATAATATATGTTTTTTAGGGTTTAGGGGATTGTGTACCATACGTCAAAGTTTTGCTAACGTTATGCCCATAATCCCATAGGATATATAGACGATAATAATTTGATTCATTATCTTCAGAACATAGACCTTAATATTTTGACTTTATGTGCATCATTTGAAAAGTGCAATTAAGTCGATAAAAATTAAGTTTTGAAAAGAGAGAGAGAGAGAGAGAGAAATTATGGGCGATATAAATTAATTATCATCACGCAGCTTCAGAAATCGGCATCTGCCGATTTCTTTCAAATAAAGCTATGTTGAAATTATATTGCTTCATACGCAACAATTTTATTAATTTTATAAAATAAAATGGAAAATAGATAGTATTCTTAATGCCTAAAATTAAAATGAGGCAGGTGGAGAAAATACAATGATCAGGCCATGCAACTCATGCATTGCTTAATTTCATCCTTCCGCCGGTCCATTCAGGTGGCGCTCCCAACAAGATTTTCTTCGAGACTTGAATTCGAGATCTTTGGTTAAGGATAAAACAGTCCCAACTCCCATTGCACCTACTAAACAACCTTTAAATTTGGAACTTCTAATTATGTCATTAAAGATATTATAAAAACTTATAGGTAAAATAACTCAAAAGCATTGATACAAAAGCAGCTCTTCTTCATGTAGCTTCAAATTTCACTTACAATCCAAAAATGACATCCTTAACGAACTTCAATCATCAATATTTCCAACAATTCAATAAATCATAAAATCTTTCTGTGAGGGTCAAGCTTTTTCAAAACCCCAATAAAAGAGTTTTAAAATTGTTCACTTTAATTCACTCAACAATATTTAAATTTAATTTGTGATGATAAACATTAATATCACTGTCAATCAGTTTCTAAGCATAAAAAGTGAAAATCATAATCACAAACTAAGGAACTATTTCCTTTTCTTTAAGTATTTCAAATTAAATACAAAATGGATTAATAAGGTATGATCTGACTAATTTTGAGTTATAAGCATGAGTCAAAAGTGATA
>JAJOOO010003700.1:0-34440 GCA_029582685.1 Solanum piurae
TTGTAAGCATGTTTTTGCATGGTTATCATACTTAGTGCATTCTTGTACTAACACCATTCTTCTTCATGTTTTTACACCAAGTGTAGATGGTGGTGGCTAAAGGACTTTCCTAGAAGTGATGAGCTTGGCTTACTATTCCCAAGTTCGAGTGTGTCCTTAAAGATTCAAGGACCTTTATGTTTAAGAGTTTCTTGAAGTTCATTGTACTAGATAGTAGTTCCTTTTGTATTGTAAGGGATGTGTCCCTCTTATGTTGTAGTCATGTTTTAAGATGGCTACCTTGAGACGTAGTGTCCCGATTGTGTATTAAAGGTTTTATGAAGTGACTTTCTAAGTCTTGTGTTATATTATGAAAAGTTTTAAATTTTCTGCTATTTTTCTATGATAATGCAATGACGAATGCTAAGGGCTTGTATAAGACCTCCGAGAGGTCGAATACGCCGGTAACGACTAGGGGGTGCTCTCGGGTCGTTACACCAAGAATCCGTCTCATGAATTGTTAATTTGTGTTATTTGCTGCTGTTGTAGTTGATAATTAAAACCAAAACCCCCATATTTGACACTTGTGTCACCCTTAATTTAAACTATGCGTTTATTCGTAAATGTCTTTACCTATGATTGACTTGAACATATTTGAACTTTGCTCTTGATTCTCAAACACGTACCACTCCCTATGGGATTTGACCCCAACTCATTTAGTTGGGTTATATGTTGACTAACGATCGTTGTCTCTTAGAACTGGATTAAGTGTCTTTGGTAGCGTTATTCAATCAAAATGGCGCCGCTGCCGGGGAGTGGTGTTGGTTAAGAATTTTTAGTTAAGTTGAATTTTGTTCTTGTTGGTTATAGTTGAACTTACTTACTTTCAGTTTTGGTTTTCGTGTTGCTTGTTGAGCAGAGAAATTGAGCTTATCTGGTAGCAACAGGGGCCAAATGGTTCACCCTCCCTTGAGATTGATGAGTGTCAAAGATAACATCCTAACATTCAAGAAATTGGAGGGTGAAGCCATTTATGAGTTGTGGAAAAGATTTAAGGCCCTATTGCAGCAATGCCCAAATCATGGAATTCCAGATAAGATGCTTTTGGAATGCTTCTACCAGGGTCTTGGCCCCGAAAATAGAATAGGGCTAACCAGATCTCTCCAGGTGGTTTCATCCTGCTACCTTATGCTAAAGCATCCCAACTCCTTCATATCATGGATGAGACCAACAAGGAGAAAGAAAAAGACCAAGAATTGGCCACATTGTTAACCTAGCTGGATGTCTTGGCCAAGAAAGTTGTCATGCCCCAATTTAGAGGAGGCGCAACAGGCACCTGGTGCCTCACTTGACCGAGCGAACCAACTAACACATAAAGGAAGTGAATCAATGAGGGCTGATAAGGCCGCTACAATAACCTGCTGAAACAAGATAACTATATCAGCGAGGTCACAACAACATGAATAACATAAAATAGGCCAGCAAGGCCAACTTTACTATAAAGAACTAGCATGCCAACAAGGCATCATCCGAAACCATAAATACAATAAGCCAACAAGGCTATAAATGAAAGGTGAGAAGACCCAACTAAATATGTCCACAAGTCTCTACGAATACTACAACTCAACTGATTGGGATAAGTACCCAACGATGCCAACAACTATATACAAAACTCAAGTATGCAAAATCTATAAACAACCACTAGGGGCAAGAAAAGTGGAGCTTATCAATCCTCAGCTGAGACAACACCCCTATGGAAAAAGCCGATCAAGATATTTTCCAAACCTGCAACATGACATTCAACATCCCCAGGCAATGGGACATCAATATGAATGAAAATGTACTGGTATGTAAGGCAGAACATGATGTCATAAGTAGTTGTGATAGAAAGGGTAATAGAGATATTACCTGAAACTAAAACTCTGATAGCCTCCATGGCGGACATCTAACCTCCTAGTAATAAAATATGCATGATATGCTCATTCAATCGTATGTCGTGAGTACATATATACATAGATGAAAAATCATGACATGCCCAACCAAATGCTAGCAATGGTGGTGCTTTTTGGTAGCGAACTGGCATCATATTCGCCAACTTGTGGCCATCTGTGTCTCATACGTATAAATATAGGCAATAGGCCTCATACCTCCCGATTATAGGTTCGGAGTAGAATGCATAGCATATCATGTATGTATTCGTAATGTATATATGTTACTATACTCATGTTGCCAACCTTGGCTTGTTGGAACTCATGTTCTCATTTCGTATTCACTTTCATATGACATGTAAACGCCTCATAGAACCTCACGTACTTCTAGAATAGACCTAAGTACCTAACTCGATTTCAGAAAGGTATCTTAAACCTAAGAATATTCAAAAAGAACTCAAGGGGCTTAAAGAATCTTCTCATGAACTCATTTAAACTTCGTACAAACTCGACTTCAAGTTAGAAAATTAGTCCTCTAGGAACTTAAAAGGAAACTAACATGCTTAACTTGATTTATAAGAATGACTCCAAATTGATAATAGTATGGTCCGTTTTAGAAATACGTTACTTGACAAGTATATAACAAAAAGAATAGAGTACGAGATTTAATATTAGTATCGTTTTCAAATAACAATTTTTGTAAAATGTTTTGGCAAGAAGAATGACTTAACAACTCCCTTGGGTATAACATGATAATTCTTTGATATTTTAGCCCTAATCTTAGGACAATAGCTCACGAATAGACATAAGAAATAAGAAAGTTGACGGAGGATAACTTTACGACCAACATACTTCACAATGAAACAAGTATGAGAAAAATACGATAAAATCAAAGCTTAACATCAGTTGACTTATCAATGCCCTTCACAGAGGGTCTTTGTAGTAATAGAATAGTAAAAACAAGTCATTCAATGATTTATAAATTTTTAGATTTCGTGCGATATGAAAAAGAGAGTTTTGCCTTAACATACCTTGAATTTGTATTTAAATAACTTGACATAGATAGTCGAGTTCTTCCAAAATTGTTTATAACATCGAAAATGTATACATTTTTTCCATCAACTGAGTTCAACGGTCAAGTGCATGTACAGATGGTAAAATGAAAAGGTTTAGCTACTTTTTATAAATCACCAAGAAATAGAATGGAGGAAAATTTGTTGAAGTAAAGGTGTATATATATATGTATTTATATATAAGTAAAGGGGTGGGATTACTCATAACCGACTATATCTACACACTAACTATATAATTTATATTAAATATAATGAGGGGTATATATATTATTAATTCAAAATATGGTACCCATCACCTTGATTGTTGTTGTCCAGATCCTCCACTTCCCCGTGGAAGTGGAGATGGCAACTCTATATTCAATTTTGTTTAATCACAATATATATATATATATATATAGCAACTAGTAAAATTATTCGCGCCTCGCGCAGAAATTTAATATCATAGAATAAAATAATATTTAAAACTTATCTCATTTAATAATAATTCTTTAAACATAACAAAATTCACTATCTTCGTTAAAATATCAATAATTAATAAAAACTCTTATAAAAATAAATACATACCCAAATATATCGTAACTAAATGATTTTTTTTTATTACTATTATTATTATTTTTAACAAATATTCAAGACATTATTTTTAAGACAATAAAAATATATGTTTATCAAATTCTAATTTAAATATGATATTACAAAATTACGTGCAGTGCTACAGTAAAATTCTCAAATATAGACTTGTAAGACTTCAACACGAAACGATGGATAATCGTAAACACATGAGGTGTTACAAAAGTAATGGAATTGGAGGTAGTGTCCAAGAGGAAGGACAAGTACATCCCCTCTCATGAGCATCAAAATATGAAGAAACAAGAGGGTGGGCAAATTGAAGAGGTCCTCTTACTCATTCTTCACAAAGTCGAAAAGCACGACAGTGTGTTGGAGGAGTTAAGAGAGAATGTCTTTATGCTGAACAAGATGAAAACCTCTCATTCCATGCTCATTCAGCTACTAGGGTCCCAAATGGACCAAGTACTGTCTCACCTCTACCCAAAACCAGAAGAGGGGCTGCCTTATGAAAATGAGGTAACCCCACTAATGGAACTTAAGTGGGGACTTGCGTCGTGCCACAACGTTAACTAAGGTGCTTCTTGGGAGGAAACGTTAACTAAGGTGCTTCTTGGGAGGAAACCCAAGTGTTTATCGCTTTATTTTTGTTTTAGAAATAATGGTGTGTTGATAGTGCAGGTTGAAGTGTAGAAAGTGTTAGAAAGGTAGAGATTGGCGAGCTAAAAGTTCAGTCTGCGCATCACTGAAGAGGTCGGCGAGCCCGACTTAGATCACTGTTGGACTCAAGACAATTTTAAATTGGAGTCTGTACAACTCGGTGAGCCCAGAAGCAAATTGGCGAATCACCGACTAGGTCGGCGATCACGACCTAGTCCGACGTTTGGACCCCCACATTAATTGGAGGTCCTGTAAAACTAGGTGAGGTAAGTACCCACTCGGCGTGTCGTCGAGTGGGTGGGCGAGCAAAACTAATGTCGCCGAATGGGCGAGAACTGGACGATTTTTAAAGGCCAAATGTTTAAACTTCCAAACTCTTTCACTTTCTCTCACTTTTGAACTTCCCAAACTTACACCCGCACTTTAGTATTCTATATCTTTGCATTTTTACTGTATTTGAGTCATTTATTGTGTGCTCAGAGTTGGATTTGCTTGCCGCCTATGTCACGACCTGAGCCTATAACCTGAAAGTGACACGGTATACTTGACCCCGAAGTGTCTCGTACAAGCCTCATAGCATATTCATTGCATAAGATACTTGGAAATAGTGTGGAATTTAAATTTTTTCTTTACAATCGAAATCCTTTTTCCATAAAAGCAAGTGGAAGACTTTCTATACCATGTCTCAAATCATCTAATATTTTGAATACAACATTGGGACATAGCCCAAGCAAAAACTCTAAACATACAAATGAAAGATATAAAGGGAACATAGTGGGTTTTGTCCTCGAAACTATGAGGACTCACCAAGTCTTCATCTCCAAGCTCCTTAGAAGCATATTCTTCAAGTATAGAACATCAAATCCCCACAACCCTACACTTTCGTAAGAATGAAGAAATATGGGTTAGCACAATTAAGTACTAAATATGGAAGCCAATCAAAAATCATGCTTAAAACGAACATTTTCTTTGGAAACCATGCTTTATGCCATTTTGAGAAAAGCTTCATGAACATGAGTATAAGAGACATAATATACAAACATAAGCAACATACAAGTCATTTCATCACACTAGAACATAATCAACATATACATAATTTCTTCACATTAGAACATAATCAACAGATACATCATTCCTTCACATTAGAACATAATCATCATATAAATAATTTCTTAACATTTGACCTCCACCTCAAGTAACCCTCAAGCTATACTTTGTGCAATGTATGAATAGCGTCCCATACCACCATCCACACTAAAGTACCACCTTAAGGTCACCCAAAGTGAACTTACCATTCATCATTTCCATCCTTTGACCATACTCATACATAAGAGACATAAACCTTTCATAGATCATATCATCACATAAGGACCATTATCTAGGGAAACTCTAAGTCATACTTGTGCAATGTATGAGTAGCATCCCATACTACTACTCACCCCAAGTACTCCTTTGAAGTCACCATATACAAGGCACATTCATATACCATAAGTCATAACAAGGAAGTAACTCAGAATACAATCCAAGTATAGCATACATCATCTCATTTAAGCATATAAGGCAACATTCTTCATTAACTTCATTAAGAGAATATTCATTCATTAGTCATTAAACCGACATTTTTATTAACCTCATCATAAGAGCACATTCATTATACTTAACATTATAAAGGAAAACACCACAACCTCTCTCAAAGCCTACTTGGGACCATTGTTTTTATATTAAGTGGATCCACTAGCTAGACCTATGTGGGCACATAGTTATGGGATAGGGAGATTGCTACTAGATACCTCACCTCAACTCATGGATGAGCATCCATCTCAAGAGCTTGCTACTAGATACTCCACCTCAACTCACAGATGAGCATCCACCCCAATTCATATCCACTCGGTACTTAGAATTATTCCCCATGGAGTACTTAATATTCATTACATTAGTTTATTATGAAAAAAAGATTGTTACTATAAACACCTTCTTAACTCATAGATGAGCATCCATCTCAAACCCAACATTCGTTAAAATGGGATATAGGGATTGTTACTAGATACCCCGCCTTAACTCACAGATGAGCATCCATCCCATCCCAAAATTCATTCATTGTATAGCTCATAGATTCAAAGATGAGAATAGTCTTTCACCTAAGAATCCCCATATTGTGAGAAAGTCCTTTCACAACATGTCATTATCATTCATTAGAGTTCAAATTGAGAATAGCCTTTGAATAAGTACTTCATCATTAACATAATCATAGAACTTAATTCATTATTCATTCATGAGTGTGTGTGAGCATGTGAGAATACCCTTTTACATATAGCATCATCATTCATAAGTGTTAATTGAGAAATAACCTTCAATTATAACACAATTACATTCTAAACATGATAATAACACATTCATTGATATCACACACATATACTTCACATCATAATCATACATAATCCTTTATGAAATTGCCCCTTAGGGCTATGAAACAACATCAATCCATAAATCCAAACTACTACAATACAATAGGAAATTGACATGATTCAATCACTTAATTCAATATAAACATGAACAATTCAACATACTTGCAAAATCAATCAATTCCCACTCATAAATCACAATTTAGGAATTTGTGGAAAAATATGGGTTCTAGGAAGAAATTATCTTAATTCATCTTTAAATCAATAATTCATTCATAACTGAATGCAATAAAGCCTATGAAAAATGTTTGGAATCGAACCCATGCATAGATTGAAAACTAGGATTTTTAGGTGAACATTGGAGACTGAAAATCACTGTTGAAATTGGCTCCTTGAAAGAAAATAAGTCAAGGATGAAGACTACCATACCTTTTATTGAAGAACTCCATGAAAATCCCTTTAAAAACTTGAAGACTTGACCTTGGAATCTTGAAGTCTTCACCTCTAGAGAGAGAAATTTTGGAGGGGAGGGGAGGCTTGTATTTTGGGTTTTGAAATAATGAAGTCTAAAATATGTTTTTGTACTTTAAAAACCCTTAAAATACATTAATAAACCAATTAACACTATCCCCAACTAAACTAGACTTAAAACAATTTACCAAACTAACCTCCACTTGGCCGAACCCTTGACTGTTTTTGCAGGTGTGATCCACGGACCACCATCCACGGACCGTGGATGGGTGTACGGACCATCCTGCATGGGCGTGGTTCATGGATGTAACTCCCAATTTGGGACCTTGACCCATGAAGGACATCCCCGGGGTGTGGATGGACCTACGGGGCGTAAGTCCTAATCGTGGTTCACAAAATATTTGGCAGCTTTTTGGGTTCAAGGGGTGTTGGGGGTTAGGATTTAGGGTCCTCCTCAAGGACCCCTACGATAGTCCTTGGGGAGTCGTTCCTTGACGATTAACCCCTAAACCCCTAAACCTAAGCTCGGGACAACATTTTACAACTTGAAACCCCCCATCAACTCAAAGACACACTAATTAGGCTCTAGTTTCACTTATTAGTTTTACGGGTCGTTACATTATCCCCCACTTAGGAATATTCATCGTCGAATGACACTTTAAACACATTAAGGGGTTAACAACTCAAGACTAGCAGCCCATCATGCATGCAACATCATAAACAATGCACTAAACTAGGAGGAAACATCAACTCCATCTCAAACATACTTCAAGCAACTCTAGGAAGTAGGAACTACATCTAAAAACTCATTATGCATCATCACTTCAACATTTCTCATTTCATTAGAGGAATCACCTTCTCCAACTCACATCATGCTCATCATAACATCATTAATCACATTATGCAATTTCTTCATAAAAGAACATATAGGCATGTTCAACAATTCACCTCATGAAGCATATAGACAGCTCATAATAAATGCATATCAACATGAGGAACTTAATTCATGAAAACTCATTTTCTCATTTAAACATAAACTCATCAAGAACATGCATAACATAAGGAGACCATGGAAACACAATATCACACATGACTCCAAAAACATGAAACAAGCAAAAAAGGAACTCTTTGTCTTAGGCTTGAATAGGCATAGAAAGAAAGAGAATGAGGATATCAGGACTTTTCATTGGCCCTTGGCCTACCTCAACTAGCACCCTCAATTATATCTCTTACTATTCAACATACTATCCCCCACTTAGGAGTAAACCCAACTAAGGCTTATCATGAACATAACATAGGAACTTTAATCAAGACATTCACAACTTACAAGAAACCATCAACATACCGGTGCTTTGAAACTAGGAGGTCCTCATTAAGCAACTCTTGCTCACAAACAACCTTACCAATACCACTCAAGGTCTCATATGAGACTACCACACCGGGTCTAAACTCCTCAAACTCACTACACCTCTTAAGGTGAGAACATCAAGCAAGCCTAACTCATGAACATCAAGGACACTCAATGACCTTACCATCTAATCACATTAACCCCCACTTGGGAGTAAGCCTATACAAGCTCCTTGTAAACTTCACTTCTTTCCATTTTAAGGTCGGAGCAAGTCATCACCAAACCTTAACACTCATCACACAAGATGATTTTAAACCAAAGTGAATTAGACTTCTACTCCTATTAAAGAAATTTACTCACTCAACACACCTAGGCATTCCTAAAACACCACATTTCATCAACTCTTTCAACATATCTCAAAATTCATAATGACTAAGACGGGTTCTACTAATCCTCTATGTATAACCATAAAGCAACCCCTTCATACTAAAGACAACATGACAATCTATCACCTCAAATCTAACAAGTCACATAGCCATAATTGGCATCACAACCAACCTTCTTCCCTCACACCTTCTAGTATACTAATTTTAATTGGTCATATCCTAAAGACTATCGGATAAGGAATAAGAGAGAGACATTATAGAGTTAAACTCTATGGTACGACTTGAAGAATGAAGAAGTGAGACTTTCTTAACACCCAATAGCCTCCTATTCATAAATGTGGCGCACTTGACACTATGAACAAGACTCTACTAGATGTGGTTTGAGATATCCTAAGACCATTCCAAAATCTTGTGCTCTGATACCATGTTTGTAACGACCTGAGCTTATACCCTGGAAGTGACACAGTATACTTGACCCCGAAGGGTCTCGTACAAGCCTCATAGCATATTCATTGCATAAGATACTTAGAAATAATGCGGAATTTAAAACTTTTCTTTACAATCAAAATTCTTTTCTCATAAAAGCAAGCGGAAGACTTTCTATACCATGTCTCAAACCATCTAATATTTTGAATACAACTTTGGGACACAGACCAAGCAAAAACTCTAAACATACAAATTAAAGATATAAATGGAACATAGTGGGTTTTGTCCTCGAAACTATGAGGACTCACCAAGTCTTCATCTCCAAGCTCCTTAGAAACCTATCTTCAAGTATAGAACATCAAATCTACACAACAATACACTTTGGTAAGATTAAAGAAATATAGGTTAGCACAATTAAGTTCTAAGTATGGAATCCATGCAGAAACCTTTCTTAAAACGGACATTTTCTTTGGAAACGATTCTTTATGCCATTTTGAGAAAAACTTCATGAACATGTGTATCAGACGCATAATATACAAACATAACCAATATACAAGTCATTTCATCACAGTAAAACATAATCAACATATACATCATTTCTTCACATTAGAACATAATCAAGATATACATCATTTCTTCACATTAGAACATAATCAACATATACATCATTCTTCACGTAGAACATAATCGTCACATAAACCATTTATTCACATTAGACCTCCACCTCAAGTAAACCTCAAGCTATACTTTGTGCAATGTATGAATAGTGTCCCATACCACCATCTACACTAAAGTACCACCTTAAGGTCACCCAAAGTGAACTTACCATTCATCCTTTCCATCTTTTCACCATACTCATACATAAAAGACATAAACCTTTTATAGATCATATCATCACATAAGGACCATCATCTAGGGCAACTCTAAGTCATACTTATGCAATATATGAGTAGCATCTCATACTACTACTCACCCTAAGTACTCCTTTGAAGTCACCATAGATAAGGAAAATTCTTATACCATAATTCATAACAAGGAAATAATTCATAATACAATCCAAGTATAGCATACATCATCTCATTTAATCATATAAGTCAACATTCTTCATTAACTTCATTAAGAGAATCTTCATTCATTATACATTTAACCGAAATTCTCATTAACCTCATCATAAGAGCACATTCATTATACCTAACATTATAAAGGAACACACCACAACCTCTCTCAAAGCCTACTTGTGCAATGCATGGATGGCATCCCATACTACCACCCACAATAAGTAGTTTATTCTTGAGAAGCCATAGCTCATTAATATTATTTGTGGGGGGGGGGTAAGCCTTACCGACATAGATCATGTGAGCAATTCATGGAATCCCGGTGTCACCCTCACTGGATAAGGGATTCCTACTTGCCTAAGGTAGGACCATTGTTTTTAGCTTAAGTGTATCCACTAGCTAGACATATGTGGGCACATAGTTATGGGATAGGGAGATTGATACTAGATACCCCGCCTCAACTCACGGATGAGCATCCATCTCAAGAGGTTGCTACTAAATACTCCGCCTCAACTCATGGATGAGCATTCTCCCCAATTCATATCCATTCAGTGCTTAGCATTATTCCCCACGGAGTACTTAACATTCATTACATTAGTTCATTATGGAATAAGAGATTGTGACTAGATACCCCGTTTCAATTCACGGATGAGCATCCATCTCAAACCCAACATTCATTATAATGGGATATAGGGATTGTTACTAGATACCCCGCCTCAACTCACAGATGAGCATCCATCCCATCCCAACATTCATTCATTGTATAGCTCATAGATTCAAAGATGAGAATAGCCTTTCACCTAAGAATCCCCATATTGTGAGAAAGTCCTTTCACAATATGTCATTTTCATTCATTAGAGTTCAAATTGAGAATAGACTTTGAATAAGTACTTCATCATTAACATAATCATAGAACTTAATTCATTATTCATTCATGAGTGTGTGTGAGTATGTGAGAATACTCTTTCACATATAGCATCATCATTCATAAGTGTTAATTTATAAATAACTTTCAATTATAACACAAGTACATTCTAAACATGATCATAACACATTCATTGAGATCACACACATAAACTTCACATCATAATCATACATAATCTTTCATGAAACTGCCCCTTAGGTCTATGAACCAACATTAACCGATAAATCCAAACTACTACAATAGAATAGGAATTGACATGATTCAATCACTTAATTCAATATAAACATCAACAATTCAACATACTTGCAAAATCAATCAATTCCCACTCACAAATCACAATTTAGGAATTTGTTAGAAAACATGGGTTCTAGGCAGAAAACCCTTAAAATAGATTAATAAACCAATTAAAACCGTCCCCCAACTAAACTAGACTTAAAAACAATTTACCAAACTAACCTCCACTTTGCCGAACCCTTGACAACATTTGCAGTTGTGTTCCACGGACCACCATCCACGGCGGTGGATGGGTCCATGGACCGTCCTGCATGTGCGTGGTTCGTGGATGCAACTCCTACTTTGGGACTTAGACCCACGAAAGCCATCCACGAGGCATGGATGGACCTACGGTGTGTAGGTCCCATCCGTGGTTCACAAAATTCTTGGCAGCTTTTTGGTTTTAAGGGGTCTTAGGTGTTAGAATTTAGGGTATTCCTCAAGGACCCCTACTGTGGTCCTTGGGGAGTCGTACCTTGATGTTTAACCCCTTAACCCCTCAACCTAAGCTCGCGACAACATTTTACAACATGAAACCACCCATCAACTCAAAGACACACCAGTTAGGCTCTAGTTTCATTTATTTGTTTTATGGGTCGTTATTGCCTAGCGTTTAAAATCTTGATTATTCGGCATCTAAGGTTGGTTTTCCGAACCCTGAATTTATTTTCAGAAAATTGTACTTATTTGCAATGATCTTATCTTAGTGATGTGTGTTGGGTCTCTCGAATCGTAATTGTATATGTGTGTGTCTGTTTTAATTTGAACATTTTACCCGTATTGCCTTTATTGTTGAATTCATGTGGTTTTGTGCCTTAATAATTGGTTTAAATTGTGGGGTTGTACTTGCATGTTGTTGGGTCTAGTCGGGTGAAGTCTTAGTAGCCCACATTTGTGCCAAATGACGTATTTTTCCCAATGATGGAGCGGTTGACGTCATTCTTAAGGGAAAAAGTTGTCAAATGGCCAAATTTGGCCAAACCGGGAGAAGTTTGAGTATCCCGGGGGCATGGGTGTAATGGGTCTTAGTTTAATTTTATGGGTGCATACTTTGATTTTATTTTCGGGGGATGCGGAGTTAAATTTAAGAAGTTGGGTTGAAAGTGGACACGTTGAGTCATTTGGCGAGCTAGGTCGAACTCGCCGAACCACTCAGCGGTTCACCAAAGTTCCCCATATCGCCTTTAATTTTATGCTAAATGTTAAGTTTGGTTCTGTAACTTTCGGCCAGAAGCATGAGGTCGCCAAATGCACTAGGCGACTCACCGAAAGTCCTTCTTTATCGCCCTTTGTCTGCGTCCCTGATCCTTAATTGCACTGTAAATTTCGGCGGGCTGGTTCTTGATCACCGAATGTTGTCGGCGATTTGCCTAAACGCCTTCCCATCACTGACATGCCAAAATTTTCTGTGCCATTTTGAGCCAATTCTTTCGACGAGCCCGATCTAGCTCGCCAAAGTGATTCGGCGAGTTTGTCTGCAACTATTTTTTTGTGCATCTAATTGAATTGTTTCTAACTCATTTTGATGTTTTTGTAGACATGGCTAGACCAAAAGTTAATGGTAGAAACATGCCGCCCCGTAAGAGGGCCAAAGGGATAACTATCATTGTGGATGCAACTGCATCCAGGGGCAAGGCCACCAAACTTCCCATGACTTGTGGGAAAGGAAAGGGCAAAGGAAAGACACATGCATCACCGGAGGCAAGATCTGACAGTGACGGTATCTATTCTTCTCACCTCACCACTTCTGAGAGTGAGGGTGAGCACCAGGAGCATCAGACTGCCACATCTAAGGATGAGCTAGTAGTAGCACAGAGGGCAGAGCTGCGTTCCAAAAAGTTGAATGATCCGTCTAGGATTAGGACTCCTCAGGCCACCACTACTCCTCTTCCAGCACCAGCACAAGTCGTTGTCTTAGCACCACCAGTACAGGGTCCTCCTCCCAAGTCTATGAACAGACTAAAGACCGAGGGGCTGAGGACCATTATTGAGGAGAAGCGTCAGTCCACTGATGGAGTTCTTGACAGATACTTGGAGATAATGAGTTGCCTAAAGTCACACAACTTCCAACTCTTCACCAAGCCCCGTGGCCCTTACATTTCTAATTGGGTCTGGGAGTTCTACACTACCTATGAAGCCTTGGTACCAAAGAGAATGAAGCAGACAGTTGCATTCAAGCCGGTTGACTACATAGCTGTTCGGGGAAAAAATGTCAAGTGTGATAATGAGGCTATTAATGCATTCCTGGGGTGTCCTGATAATATCGATTACGAGTGCCATCATCTGACCAGGACAAAGACACTAGAAAATATGAAGAAGTGGTTGGCCCCGCTAATATCAGATGGCACTGCCAAGTGGCTGGAGATTGGAGCAAAGATTGAAAAGAAGGATCTAAATTAGCTGCAAGGTTCTGGTTTAGCTTCATCATCAGCACTATCATGCCATTCCAGAATGAGTCGATTCTCCGCTGATGAGTTCAAGATTTGGACACATTTAGGGCTTAATTTTAGTAGATTTAGTGTCCTCGAATGCATATTTTGTCTCAATAACTGATATAAATCCTTAAATTTTAGGTATTTGAATGTAGGGACAAAACATGGACACTATTGAGCAAAAAGTAACAAGGAAGTTGAAAGAACAAAGAAAAGAAGGCCTGAGGATCGCCTAAACCATTGGGCGAGTCGCTGAATGGACTTGGTCTCGCCTAATGTTCCAGTGTGCCAAGCCCTGAAGGAGAAAATCAAGTCGGCGATAGAAAAGAGCAGTAGGCGAGTCGCCAAATAGTTCCGCGATGCTGTGCCTTATCGCCCTAAGTTACAGGACCTCAAGAATGCTAAAGGCAAAAGCAAAAAGGCGATACAAATGATCAAATGGTGGATCGCTGAGTGGATCGGCGATCCGGACTAACTACGCCGACTGAACCTTCGCAGCACACTTTTTGACAACTATAAATACTTGTTTAAATTTTTAGCTTATCATCAGATTTGGTAGGGAACCATATTATTATTCAGTTTTTGAAGTTTAGAACTTAGAACTGAGTTTGAGAGACATTTTTCGTTAGCTTTGAAGATTTGAAGATTTCCATTTCTAAGAAATTAGAAGTGGGTATTGAAAATTCTTCATCTTAGATGTTTGTAAAGACCATATCAATCGTACCTAGTTGATGGAAACAATTTTCGGTATCAATTTCTATTTTTTTACTATGTCTAGCTAAACCTCAATTCTTGGGGTGTGTTAATGGGTTGAATTAACTACTGGGTATTGCTAATTAATTGTTTATTTACTGTTTAAAAGTGATTTCGTTCAGTAATTGTGGTTGAATTTAATGGGTTGTAGTTGCAAATACAATCTTAACTTCGTGTTTTTGGCTTGCTCGAGAGAAGTTTTAAAACCAAAATTGCTAAATTCGATGGTCTGTGGGTATTGGGTTGTCATGGGTTCAGCTCGAGAGAGTGAACCCTAAACCCTTTTCCACACATTCAGCTTGAGAGAGTTAATGGCCTAAAGCGAATGTTGTGCTTCATTGCCGTTTATTGGTGTTCGAGAGAAACCAATTCGATTTGGGGTAAATTGTTCGAGAGAAAGTTTACCCCCACTAAAGTGTAGCTTAATCACTGATTTACAGTGGTTTACTATTAATTGCAATTACTCGATTGTTTACCTTAGCCCATAATCATATCACATCCCAAGAATCACGTCTCCATATTCGTATATTTGTGTTAATTGTTGTTTTTAGTTGCTAGTTCACTGCAACCCCCCCCCCCCACTTTTGATACTTGACACTGTGTTACCATTTAATTTATCATGTTTTTCTTCATGAATGTTTATAGCTATGATTGAATTGAACACATTTATGCTTTTGTATTGATTCTCAATTACGAACCACTCCCTTGGGACTCGACCCCAACTCACTAGTTTGGTTATATTACTACTCAAGATTGTTAGCACTTGAACTGGAAGTAGTGTCTTGATACGTGAAATCAAAATGGCGTCGCTGCCGGGGAGTGGTGTTAGTTGACAATTTTTAGTTTAGTTGAATTTTGTTCTTGTTAGTCATAGTTCTACTTACTTACTTTTTAGTTTTTTGCCTTGTTTGTGTTGAAAATAGGAAGCATGAGCGTGAATGGAAGCAATGGCAGCCAAGTAGGCCATCAAGATTACATCGGAAACCTTAACGATGTCAACGAGCCTCATGCTAATGACCCCCATCTCATGGGAGGTATTGGTGCCATTCGCTTGCCTCCAGCTGAAGGGAATGCGATGTTCCACATCACGAGTACTATGTTGCAACTTTTGCAACTAAAGGGAATTTTTAGTGGGTTGGCTCATGAGGATCCTCATGAGCATCTTCGAAACTTTATTGATGTATGTCGACCGTTCTCCTTCAAAAACCCCTCTCAGGAGTCGGTTCGGTTGAGGTTATTCCCATTCTCTCTGATGGGGGAGGCATGTAAGTGGCTGGCTGAATTGCCACGTGAATCAATCACTTCTTGGGAGGAGTTGGTCACCGCATTTCAAGTGCGGTTTTTTCCTCCCTCAAAGATGATGACCCTTCGAGATAGTATTCAGAGCTTCAGAAGTCTAGAAGGTGAGCCAATTCATGAAACTTGGCTGTAATTCAAGAAGTTGGTGCTTCAATGCCCAACCCATGGCTTGCCTGATAACGTACTGCTGCAGTATTTTTACCGGAGTCTCGACTCGGTAAATGAAGGTGTTGCTGACCAATTTTCTCCGAGAGGTTTGATGTAGCAACCTTATGTGATAGCAACTCAACTCTTGGATGGCATAACTACCATAAACAGGGCATGGTATACCCGTGAAGACCATGTCTCACCTCTCACATTCATGTTAACTAAGGAACAGATAGAGAAGGACCAAGAGAGGGACCAGAACATGGCCTAGATCATGACACAACTTGACATTTTGTCTAAAAATGTCATGGGAGCTGGTGCTCGAAGTGTCAATACCGTAGGTGTTGGGTGTGCTAATCCAGATGAGTCCAAGTTTGAAGCCTTGTATAATGAAGAGGTAAACTTTATAGCCAACCAAGGTGGTGGTTATCGTTCAAACTACCCGAGCTAGGTGGTAATCAAGGTTGGACTAGGGATGAAGGTTGGAAAGATTGAGATCGTGAATGGAGGGACCGTAATCCAAATTGGAAGGATGGGGAGAAGGATAGGTATGTACCTCCCCACGAGCGCCAAAAGCCAAAGGATTTGGAAGGTGGTAGGTCTGAGGATATGCTCTCTTGTATCCTCAACAAAGTTGAAGGGTCAAACAAGATTTTAAAAGAAATTAAAGAAGATGTGTCTACCCTTAGCCAGACCTTCACCTCCCATTCAATGTCGATCAAGCAGTTGGAGACCCAAATGGGTCATATATCGTCTCTTCTCAACCCAAGACAACAAGAGGGTTTGCCTAGTAACACTATGGCTAACCCCAAAAATGAGATTTGAAGGTGGACTTTTGTCGTGCCGCGACATTAACTAAGGCTCTGCTTTGGAGGCAACCCAAGTTTTCTTATTTGTTTTCTTTTTGTTTTGAATAATGGTGTGTTAGTTGTGCATGTTAACGTGTGGAAAATGTTCAAAAAGAGGGAAATTGGTGAGAAAAAAGTCGAGTCGGTGCATCACCGAAGAGGTTGGCGACCCTAACCTAGACCGTTGTTGGACTCAAGACAAATTCAAATGGGAGTCTGTAAAACTCGGCGAGCGCAGGAAATTATTGGTGAATCACCGACCAGGTCGGTGATCTCGATCTATTCCACCGTTTGGACCCCTACCATAACTGGAGGTCCTGTAAAACTCGGTGAGGTAAGTAACCACTCGGCGTGTCGCCAAACGGTTTGGCTAGCATGACTAACAACGCTGAATGGGAAAAACCTAGACGGTTTTTATGGACAAAAGGTTATACTTTTCAAACTCCTTCACTTTCCCTCTCTTTAAAGCTTCACAAACTCACACTTGCACGTTATTCCCTATATTGTTGCATTCTCCAAGTGTTTTAGTCATTGATCTGTGCTTGAAATTATGATTACATTGACGCCTAGCGATTCAATCTTATCGTAATCAGCATTAAAGGTTGGTCTCCCGAACTTCAAGTTTGTTTTTGATATTTTGAACTCTTATGCAAATGATCTTAACGTGTTGTCATGTGCTGGGCCTCTTTGATAGGATTAAAATGTTTGAATGCCTATTTAAATTTGAAAATCTTGCCCATAATTGTTGAATGTTGAAATCTCATAATTTGGTGCATTGAAGTAGATTAAAATTTGTGGTTATGGGTCTTGTTTGAATGTGAGTTGTGCATGGTTTGATTTTGTTTTTGGGGGTTGCGGGGTTGAATTTGAGAAGTTGGGTTGAAAATAGGCACGTTGGGTCATTAGGCGAGCTGGGTCGAGCTCGCCGAACCACTCGGTGGTTCGCCTATTGTCATCATCTCACCTTTAATTTCATGCTTTATGTGTTGTTGGGTTCTGTAACTTTCGGCGAGAAGCTTGAGGTCTCCACTACAACATTTTAGGACTACGACCACACTAAATCTGGACAATGCTTGTAAAGTGTTGCCTAAAATACTTTTGGGAACGCTTTTAAAGTGTAGCCCAAATTTTTAACTTTTGGCTTCGATAATATTGGCAACACTTGTAAAGCGTACTCTTTAATGGTACAAGCTACATTTTATAAGCGTTGTTACAGTATGATATAAGTGGCAACAACTATTTACATATATGGCCACACTTTTAAAATGTCCTATTTTTATAATTGTAAAAACAACACATTACAAGTGTGGCCTTAAAATTTTCACTAAAATATTATATTCCCTCCAACACTTTTAACTCTCCCTCCCATTTTTATTGGCAAAAAAAAATAATTCATGAAACATTAATCAGAAAAATGACACACTTTTCTCTTTCTTTGAAGAACTGACACACTTTTCTTAGGAGAACTAAAGAGCGAGCTGAAGAAGAACGAGCTGAGGCTAAGAACTGGAGAGCTGAAGCTAAGAAAAACTGAAGAGCTGAAGTGACCACAATTTCTCTGATATCGGATTTTGTCAAGCGTAAGTACCTGATTCTTTATTCTTGATTCTTGAATTTATAACTATGTTTTCACACTTGTATGTATAAGGTTTTGTTGTAATAATCACCATGGGTGCTTGTACCTCAAAACCTCCAAGACCCAATACTTATTCCCCACAAGAAAATCTTCCCCCATCGAAAACACCAAATGTCGCTGAAACCCAGAAAGATAATGAAGCTAAAAATCACCTCTACTCCAGCGAGGTTGTTTTAAACGCCCTTTTCCTCCTCCTCCGGCGAAGCATATTAAAGCTTTGTTGTTGAGACGACATGGTAGTGTTAAGCCTAATGCTGCGTCTATTCCTGAAGTAGAGGAAACTGAGGAGGCTAACTTGGATAAGAGTTTTGGGTTTCTAAGCAATTTGTGAGTAAGTATGAAATTGGGGAGGAAGTGGGTAGAGGCCATTTTGGGTATACTTGTTCTGTTATTGTCAAGAAAGATGAACTTAAGGGTCAGAAAGTTGTTGTTAAGGTCATTCCAAAAGCCAAGGTCTCTTCTTCTCCACTCTGTTTAGTCCTTAATGCATTGAAATGTATTTGCATATTGAATTACCTACAATGTCTGATTGTTGAAGTAAAAGGTGGGAAAAATTGGTCAATTTTATAAGTCCATTTTCTTTGATTTAAGTTCTGTTGGGGTTTTAGATTTGTTCTCTCTGTATGTCATGAACATCATTAGATTTTATGAGTCCATATTCAGCAGCCGAAATTCCTTCTTATTCTCTACTAATTTTTGTTTTGTGTTTAGAACGAATTGATTACTTTGGGGTTGTTGGAATGACTTTCAAAATTGAGAAGTGAAATGGGTACCACAATCGGAAATAATGGACAAGGGATCTCCATGAAACCTTATCATTTCTCTCAAGTACAACTTGGCATAGTCCTCCACCGAATAGGAAACCTTGTCGGGAAGGAAATGAGTTGATTTCGTCATCCGGTCTACTATCACCAAAATAGAGTCATATTGTCATTGTGTGCGAGGCAAACAAACTATAAAGTCCATATTCTAGTCTTACCACTTCCAAGTAGGAATGCTAATGTCTTGGGACAAACCTTCCTGTTTTTTATGGTCAACCTTCACTTGGTGGCAATTTCGACACTTAGCCACAAATCCCACAATATCTTTCTTCATCCCTTTCCACAAATAGACCTCCCATAAGTCACGGTACATCTTGGTGGCTCCTGGGTGAATAGAATACCGCAAACCGTTGGTTTCTGCTAAAATCTACTCCCACAAGTCATCCACATTTTGAACACATAACCGACTTTGGTATCTAAGTACCCCATCTCCCTATTGGGAGAAAGCCTCAATGGACTTCTGAAGCACTGATATGCTCAAATTACACCTCCCTAGAGAAGTATAAGCGGTCGTTGTCAAATAAAGAACCCAACTAGTAGGTTGGGGTCGATCCCACAAGAAATATGGTTTAGACTTAAACTTAACTCACTATTATATTTGTTTAGTCAACTTATTTCTGAAACAAGTAAGTAAAGGGGGGGGGGGTTGTGTAACAAATAACTGATTGTAGTTTACAGAAATAATGAGCAAGATTCGAACTTTGGTTGTTATCAATGAGAGAGAGAAACTAGGGTGTATGTCTTTCCCATAAGCTCATAACACAGTAATCCTAGTAATAGTAATCCTTTCCTAGTGTATCACATGCAAAGTGGTAAGTTATGTATCCCTAAATACTTGGTCCGCAAAATAGAGAATTTCACCTCGCACCTTGGTTTGGCTACATGTGTATAATTTACTAACCCTTACATTTACCTCATATTAGACATCACATCAATGTATGGCTTAGTTTCCTCCCTTGCACCAATTGACATTAGACTGTATTAGATAGTATCACACTAAATCAATGTTGATAATTATTTTCTTATTAACTACCTCCTTGGTCCGGCAGGTAGCAACAAGGCGAGTTCTAACGTTGGCCACTAATAAAAAGACTTCTAAATGAAAGAATTATCAATGCATGTAACAACACTATTCAAGAATTACTTAGTTATAACTCATACTTTGTTAATCGCTCATGGTTCCCACAACCCTAGTTGTGGATTTAGTTACTCATGCTTGGAAGAACACAATTCATGTTTTTAGAAGAAGAATTCATAAACTTACGTAATAAGTATAAGAAACCGTAACATCCAATTGAAATTCAAAGCAAGAATCTTTATAAATCAAAAATAGGAAATCAAATTGCTAATTTTTGCAAGTTAATTCCCAAGAACACACCAAGAACTAAAGTTAAACAATAGTTGCTAACCACCAAAAATGAGGTTTACATGCCCTATTTATAGAAAACATTGTCCTAAAAAAAAAGGAAACGAAATAAGGAAATAAAACTGCTGGATGCGGCTTCAATCGATGAGACTGACCTACGGACAATGGATCGACCTATGGTCCGTAGCCCAAGACATAGAACTTTTTCACTGAGGTTGGAACCTTCAACTTTCTGATGCAAATGACGGACCTGCAGAACAGACCGTAGGTCGACCTACGGTCCATGGGTCCCCTCTCGTGGCTCCACACTTAGAACTTTTCATCAGGTACTGGAACTCAAACTTTCTGATACAAATGGAGGATGTGCAGGACGGCCCGTGGGTCAACCTACGCTCTGTCAATAGCTTCCGCAATTCCATAATTGGTCAAGACTTCCCTTATAATCCATCTACGCCACCAACCTACAGAGCGTGATTGGACCTACGATCCATAGGTCACCTCTGTAGATGGCTCATTCTACAGAATTTCAGTTGTTGTCTCTCTCAACCTCGTCCAAGTCTATTTCCTGCAAATATAGCACAATAATCATTAGTTCTAATACAAAAGGACCCTAGACACACACAACTCTTAAGTAAATGTATTAAAAATACTGTAAACTCACGGTATATCAACACCCTTAACTTAAATTCATTATGTGTCCTCAAGCGACGCACTAAGACTCTAAACGACACTTGTATATAAGCAGACATTCAAGCACAAACAATCACATGAATTTCCATCCCGACTCCCTTTTCGAGTGCAAATCTTTTCTCTTAGACTCAATAAGTTAACTCATGCGGATCAAGATATGACAAATATCGACAAATAGACACACAACATACACTTTTCACTATTACCAATGTACCAACTCTCCGACAATGTAACTAGTGCCCTTACTTCAAACGTAATCCTTTTTTCACACAATGAATATGATTTTGAGTACAAGGATTCATTCAACGCTCACGCTCAGAATTAAGTTCAAGTATAGTTAGTGCTCAATGCACTACAACATTTTAGGCCTACGGCCACACTAAATCTTGACAACGCTTGTAAAGTGTTGCCTAAAATACTTTTGGAAATGCTTTTAAAGTGTAGCCCAAGTTTTTAACTTTTGGCTTCGATAATATTGGCAACACTTGTAAAGCATACACTTTAATCGTATATGCTACATTTTATAAGCGTTGTTACAATATGATATAATTGGCAACAACTATTTACATATAGCCAAACTTTTACAATGTCCTATTTTTATAATTGTAAAAACAGCACATTGCAGGTGTGGCCTTAAACTTTTCACTAAAATATTATATTCCCTCCAACATTTTTAACTCTCCCTCCCATTTTTATTGGCAAAAAATAATAATTCATAAAACATTAATCAGAAAAATGACACACTTTTCTCCTTCTCTAAAATGACACACTTTTCTCCTTCTCTGAAGAACCAACACACTCTTTTCTGGAGAACTGAAGAGCGAGCTGAAGAAGAGCGAGATGAAGAGCTGAAGCTAAGAGCTGGAGAGCTAAAGCTAACAACTGAAGAGCTGAAGTGACCACGATTTCTCCGATACCATATTTCGTCAAGCGTAAGTACCTGATTCTTGATTCTTGGTTCTTGAATTTATAACTATGTTTTCACACTTGTATGTATAAGGTTTTGTTGTAATAATCATCATGGGTGCTTGTACCTCAAAACCTCCAAGACCCAATCCTTATTCCCCACAAGAAATTCTTCCCCCACCAAAAACACCAAATGTCGTTGAAACCCATAAAGATAATGAAGCTAAAAATCACCTCTACTCCAGTGAGGTTGTTTAAACGCCCTTTTCCTCCTCCTTCTCTAGCGAAGCATATTAAAGCTTTGCTGTTGAGAAGGCATGGTAGTGTTAAGCCTAATGCTGCGTCTATTCCTGAAGGAGAGGAAACTGAGGGGGCTAACTTGGATAAGAGTTTTGGGTTTCTAAGCAATTTGTGAGTAAGTCTGAAATTGGGGAGGAAGTGGGTAGAGGACATTTTGGGTATACTTGTTCTGCTATTGTCAAGAAAGGTGAACTTAAGGGTAAGAAAGTTGTTGTTAAGGTCATTCCAAAAGCCAATGTCTCTTCTTCTCCACTCTGTTTAGTTCTTAATGCATTGAAATGTATTTGCATATTGAATTACCTACAATGTATGATTGTTGAAGTACAAGGTGGGAAAATTGGTCAATTTTATGAGTCCATTTTCTTTGATTTAAGTTCTGTTGGGGTTTTAGATTTGTTCTCTCTGTATGTCATGAACACCATTAGATTTTATGAGTCCATATTCAGTAGCCGAGATTCGTTCTTATTCTCTACTAATTTTTATTTTGTGTTTAGAAGGAATTGATTACTTTGGGATTGTTGGAATGGAACAAATCACGAGTTACAACTGAAATTCCAAAGTATGGAAAGAAAGTGCCGAAGAAAATGATTTCTACTGTAGCTGGTTTTACTGCTGCTTATTGTGTAAGGACACAACACTTTTCATATCTTATCCTTACTAACATGTTCTTATAGCTATACAATTGTTCGGATATGTTTAAGATCACAAGTTTTAAGGATACTTCTGGTGTACTAATTACCTACTAATAATATAAAATATATGTATATAATCAAATCAATCGTAAGATAATCACATATTTATGTGTTAGATTGAAAAGCACACATGTGGTTCAAAATCATCATTAAGAAAAATGTTTGATGATTTGACATCTCTGTGAATAACAAGCCTTCAACATTCATTGTGTAGGTAATTCAAAGCTTTTGCAATTCCAACAGCTATTTTGACTCTTTTTTCCCATGTCAATATTGATTTGGTTATTCCTACATTCCAAATTAACTCAAGATTAACGAATTAAAATGGGTTTTTATGTATAGAAGATATTCTTTGGTTTGCAGTAAGCTTATTAAACTGTAATAGCTGAATTTCATAAAACACTTTGACTGATGGTCTACTTATATGAACTTGAGTTTCTCATGATATAGTTTTTGGTGTTGAATTAGATTCAAGTATAATTTTTTTATATGGGAGATGTTTTGAGTGAATAAGTATACTGCTAAGTATACTGAGATGTTACAACCTGAGTTTTAGAATTAGTGTTACCAACTTAACTAGAAGCATAGTTATGAGACTTACCTATCTGCAGTAGAGTGTCTTGGTGTTGTTAGAGTTGAGTTTCTACATTTTCCATGCTTTGGTTGGTGCACCTGCTATCTTGATTTACATGTCTGCATTAGAGTATCTTTGGATATTTCTCCTGCTGCCCCTGTTCTTTGGCTTGAGGTGGACTTCGAGTTGGATATAGCTACTGCAATCTTCTGCAAATCTGCAAATCTGCAAATCTGCAATTTACTATAAATCTGCAAATCTGCAAATCTACAATCTGCAAATTTGCAAATCTGCAATCTGCAAATCTGCAAATCTGCAATCTGCAAATCTGCAAATCTGCAATCTGCAAATCTGCAAATCTGCAATCTGCAATCTGCTATCAATCCTTTAAAGACGTAACCAAAACCTCCTTCGCCAAGAAGACTATCAGCTCGAAAGTTCCTAGTTGCATTTTCAGTTCATTGTAGGTAAATGACTTGAGGTTGCTTCGAACAAATGAATTATTTGTGCAAAAACTATTGCGAAATGAGTGATTATGAGAATGAAACTGTTCCTTTTTCACACTGCCTGAAGAGCCAGAATTAGAATCTGAAATAGAAATTGGTTCAGTTGAGCCAGAATTCAAGTATATGAATCCATACTATTCATGTCACTCCACTTAAGCTTCTCTAGTACAACAAGTAATGTACATTTTCTATTTTCTTGTAAATTTCTAACAAGACTAAAAAAATCCAAACAAATATTGTAACTCAATATACCAAAGCAACAAACTTCTATACAAACCAGAACACAAAAGAAATGAATAAGAAAGGGTTTAGGAGGTAGAACTCTGTTATGCTATTGGACATAGTGTGACTGCTTGTGAACAAGGTTCAAGAGGCAGAACTCTGATGCATAATGGTTGAATATGACTGGTATGTTTTTGAATAATGGAGGTGCATAGGTTCAAATTATAGAATTTTTTATGAAGGATGCTGAGTGATCTCGTAGTCCTGGCAGGTTCAGATTATAGGGGGAGTCCTGGCAGTTAACTGCAGTAGATAAGAAAACTGAAAAGAACACACTCCATATGCCAGATGCTACTTTACAGTGCAAAAATAGATGCCTAGCACTCTCCAACATTGTTTGATGGCACATATAACATTCATCAGGGCGTGTTTTTCCTTCTATAAAATGAAGTCAATTTTATCCTTAAAATCTGGTTCAACTTGCCTGCTTTAGATCGTGTTAATTATTTTCTTCCTAATTTTAGAACTTGGAAGGCTACATAACACTTGAAGTAAAATTAATGAACTCTTTTTAAAATCAGGTTTCCAGTAAACCTTATCATAGGGTTCTGTTAAGCCTTGAACACCTCTAGAGTCTTGAAAAAATTCACAACTTCTTCTTATTCACAGTCCTTCTATAAGTAATATTTCACCCTTTACAATCCAAGATTATAGCTAATCTTTTTTCAGGTCAGGGATAACTTAGAATGAATAAACTCTATGAAACTTTATGTTTTTTGGTGTGATCGACTATCTATTATAGGATCATTGTAATGTTTGATTGAATGTTTAAAAAGGGTAGTAGATGTTTGATACTTCTCTAATTAGGTGTGCACAATAATGAGATTATAAACTTTTGGATAGTTTTATAAAGCTCAAAAAGATTTTCACACTATACTGTACTTTTGGTCTTCTAAATAAAGTGTTTGAACTTCTTTAAAATGTTGCTTACAACTTGAACCTACTTCTCGATAGAATTTCTTAATCTTGATTAGTTCATTGAATTTTTTTTATCATATTAATTTATTTTCTTTCTTAATTGTGTATATCCTATTAATTTTACTTATTTTTCCTTAGAAGTATAATCAACATTCAGAAACATTTGTAGAGGATTCAAGGTTTGATTTGGCATTAGCACAAGCGCCATGACTAGGTAAGAAACTTTTATCATCTCGTAACACCTGATTCTGATAACTTACTCATGACTTTTAAAACTTATTTGTGAAGTAGTTAATGATTTAATGATTGTTACTGTAAGATTAAATATTGATATCTTCTTCTAGGAATTCAAATATCCCATCCAAGGATTGGATGGATTTAGCAAGGTATAGCAAACTGTATATTGGTGGTGTTGAATCATTCCTAGATTTTGCTTACTCTTATGGAGGTCCTCAAGGAGAGGAAATTCAATGTCCATGTGCAAAATGTTATAATATTCATTGGACTCGAAGGAATGTAGTGTATGATCATCTAATATGCTATGGATTTGTTAAAGGTTATACTAGATGGATCAATCACGGGGAATGGGATATCAAGTTGAATATTGACGATGATATAGATTACTCGCGTGATGATATTGATGGGTTGTTGAATGATCAATTTAGAGATGTTGTACAGGCCGAAGGAGTTTATAATGGTCCAAATGAAGATGCCAAGAAATACTATAACTTAGTTGTAGAGGCAAGCCAAGAATTATATCCTGGTTGTCCAGGATTCTCTAAATTATCATTCACACTTCGTTTATATTTGTTGAAGTGTCTACATGGATGGAGAAATGAATCATTCACTTCTCTTTTAGAGTTATTAAAAGAGGCGATGCCCGAGTTCAACATTCCTCCGTCTTACAATAAAACCAAGTCTATGGTTAAGAATCTCGGTCTTGATTATGAGAAAATTGATGCATGTCCAAATGATTGCATGTTGTTTAGGAATGATCATAAGGATGATGAATTTTGTCATACTTGCGGAGCTTCACGATATATTAAAATTCCTGAAGTTGATAGTGAGGTTGAGCCTTCTAAAAAATCAAATCGAGTTTCAGCAAAGACTTTGAGACACTTTCCATTAATTCCTAGACTTAAAAAGGTTATTTATGTGCTCAAAGACGACATATTCTTTGAGGTGGCATGATGAGGAGCGTTCTAAAAATGGAAAGTTAAGGCATTCTGCTGATGGTCAAGCATGGAAAGATTTTGATAGGTTGCATTTAGATTTCACACTAGATTCTCGCAATGTGAGACTCGGATTAGCATGTGATGGGTTCAATCTATTTCGAACCATGAGTCTATCTCATAGCACATGGCCAGTTATGTTGATGGCGTATAATTTGCCACCTTGGATGTGCATGAAATATGAATATTCTATACTTTCTTTACTTATACCTGGGCCACGATCACCTGGAAATGACATTGATATTTACTTACAACCATTGATAGATGAGTTAAATTTTTTGTGGGATTCTGGGGTTGAAACATATGATGCTTCAAGAAATCAAACTTTTCAAATGCGAGCAGCTCTTATGTGGACAATCAATGACTTTCCTGCATATGCTATGTTGTTTGGATGGAGTACAGAAGGAAAGTTTGCTTGCCCTTGTTGTAACTATAACACTAATTCTCGCTATCTTAAGCATAGTCAGAAAATGTGTTATATGGATCATCGTGTTTTTCTACCCATGGATCATCCATGGTGATCTAACAAAAGATCTTTCAATGGAAAAACTAAATTCAGGCCTCCTTCACCTTTATTAAAAGGAATTGATATGCTTAATAACTTACAAGATTTTGAAAATGTGTTTGGAAAGAAGAGAAAGAGATCAAATGATGGCCCATGGAAAAAAAGGTCAATCTTTTTTGAATTACCTTATTGTCAACACAACTTGTTAACAACCTTGATGTAATGCACATAGAGAAAAACATAGTTGATAGCATACTTGGAACTCTTTTGGATATTCCTAGCAAAACAAAGGATCATGCAAAAGCCCGGTATGATTTGAAAGAGATGGGAATTAGAAAGATATTGGAGATAATAAGAGAACAAAGTTTGCAAAAGTTTGCTTCTCAATGACAAATTAAGAGAAATCAGTTTTTTGTGGAGTTTTAAAGACAACCAAGCTACCTGATGGCAGTGCCTCCAATATATCTAGGTGTGTGCATCTGGATGAAAGAAAATTGTCTAGTTATAAGACCCATGATGTTCATTTCATGTTACATTACTTGCTTCCAATACCAATTAAAAGCATCCTTCCAGATCATGTAGCTATTGCTTTGATTCGTCTATGTTCCTTCTTCCATCGTTTGTGTCAAAACGTTATCACATTGGAGGAACTAGATTGCTTAGAAGTAGAGATCGGAGAAACAATAAATCAGTTGGAGCGAATTTTTCATCCGTCATTTTTTGATTTAATGATTCATTTGCCTATTCATTTGGCGAATGAAGTGAGATTAGGTGGTCCAGCTCAGAACCGATGGATGTATTCCACTGAAAGAGAAATGGGTACATTCAAATCATATATCCGCAACAAAAGTTATCCAGAAGGTTGCATAGCAGAGGCACGTGTGGGAATAAACTGTATGAATTTATTTTCTAGATATCTGCATGGGGTTGTACAAACCAGATTTAATAGAAGAGCCCAAAATAATGATGAATGTAACCCAAGTGATGCAGAAACAGTGAGTTTGTTTCCTAAAAAGGGATTTCCTTTAGGAGCAAAGAAAACTGATCCATTTATTTTAGATAACAAGACACTAAGTCAGGCACATGCATACTTATTGGGAAATTCTGATGAGATTCAAGAATATATTAGGTACTTTAATTTAATATATTATTTTCTTTTATATAATTAATTTTTAACTTATTTTATTTATCATTTTACCAAAAAAGTACATGTTGTGTAGAGAGCACGAGCAAGAGGTTAATAATCATCCGCGAAGATCTAAATGGAGCAAGGCCAAGGATCATTGTCAAAACTTCTCTCAATGGTTTGAAACTCGTGCTTTGCAAGAGGATGTGCCTGATTTAATAAAACAATTGTCTAGAGGACCAAATTCTGTTGCTAAAAGATACTCTGGGTATCTCATTAACGGATATAGATTCCATATTAGGCAGCGTGATTCAAGGTGTAAAACACAAAGTAGTGGTGTTACACTTGTTACCTCAACTACGAGCTTTGCAAGCTCAAAGGATAAGAACTAGATTGCTGCAAATTTGACTTATTATGGTATAATAGTTGATATAGTTGAGTTAGACTATTATAGTCATTTTAAGGTTGTTCTGTTTAAGTGCAATTGGTATGAGGTTGAAAAAGATATTTATGACCTTACTTATGTCTATTTTAACAAGAGATGCTCTCAGGAAGAGCCTTTTGTAGTTGCAGCATCTCAAGTACATCAATGCTTCTATGTGCAAGATCCATATGATCAAGATAGATATTATGTTATGAAGACTGTTCCGAGAGACTTGTTTAACATGAGTGATGAATTTGAATCTGATCTCCCACAAAGTTATGAAAATGAGTTGTCTGAACACTTGATGGAACCATCCATACCAGAAGATGATGGTGAAGTTCCCTTAGTAAGGACTGATGTACCAGAAACTGTTATTGATGTGCCTTCAGAGGAATTTGTTACTCAACAACTTGAGGTCGAGTATGAAAAGGAGTTTGAAGATGAGTCTGAAGAAGAGTTTGAAGATGAGTCTGAAGAAGAGTGTGAAGACGGGTTTGAAAATGAATATGAAGACGATTCTGAAGATGAGTTTGAAGATGACACATCATGAGTTTTATTATTTTTATGATGACCATATAGTGATAACTCACTCTTTTTGTTATTTAACTATTTTTGTACAAACACCTTAAGATATCTAAATATTCTGTTGGCTTCGTTTATGTGCCTGATTGTTGTTTGGTCAATAATTTATGTTGGCTTCTTTAATTTATGTAATTATTATTTTGTTGATGAACCTGTAATTCTAGCTTACTATTATTTTATTTGACTGTTTGTTGGCACAAACTTGTATGACTAAGGTTAGTAATATCTGGAGTATTCATGTTACAATTATCAAATTACTTTCTGCTCAGTAAATGTGAATTGTTGTTGTTATCTAAATACTTATTTTTTCCTATTATTATCAGGCATTGGACATTACAGGCATCACAGTGAAGACAACACAGTGAAATCAGTCCTCTGTATGTAGTACTCCCTTATCTTTCTGGAAGCTAATGATTAGTTCACTACTTGTTCTCATTAGCACAGTGAAGGCAACACATTTAATTCTTTTGAAGTTAGATTTCTGTAACTTTTTCTATCTAATAATCCTAGAACGTATATGATTATGAGGCTAGAACCTCTTCTCTTTACAGGTTTTCTTTTTCTATTTAACAATCACTTGATTATTGTTTTGTAGGTTAACTTACTGTAGGGAAAGAAAATAAAGAGATTATAAGAAAGCGGGAAGAATGAGTCAATCAGCAGCACTAGAGAAAAAGGGTTTGAATCTGAACAAAGGTCAAAGTCCATTGAAGAATCTGAACTTTGATATGCAATACCGATCAAGTACTAAATTGTCTAACCAATTCAAGATTAATATAGAACAACTTGCTAACGAACGCAATGGTAAAGCTAAGAAAGAGCATGCACCAATAGCACATAAAAGAAAGAATTCTGAGGATTTCATTCCACAACAAGGAAAGAGTAAATTGCTTGAGTACAAATCAGTAATTCAATCATCTTCAAGGGAAGAGCTTGGTACCTCACATATGGTTGTTGGGAAAGGACAAACTAAAAAGAGCTTATTTCAATCTGGAGAGTCCATTCAAGAGAAAGGAATTAAACTTCCTATGCACAACTTTAGGTTCCAAACGTCTTCCAAGAAAGGTGTTACTGCTTCAGTACATGTGACTAGGGAAACACTTGGTAATGCAGAGGAACAACATGATATTCAAAATGTACTAAACTTCAAATTGGTGAAGAGGAAGTCGGTCCTACCAGCCACAACTCTTGATCTATTTCTGGAAGAACAACAGCTACAGAAAGAACATGATATTAATAATCTACCAAACTGCAAGCTGGTAAAGAGGAAGTCGGTCATACCAGCTACTAGTCTTGATCAGTTTTAAAAAAACAAGCGATACACATAGGTGATGAAATAAAACTGATAACCACACAGTAGCTGATGATCTTGTGGATCAAGAAGAAATCAGTGGGGATGAGTGTGTTATAGACGAGGAAATTGGCATTGATTGTAGTACAGAAGGTATATCTTAAGCGTTGTAAGATTTAATGCTTATATAAAAGAAATTTCTTATTTCCTTACTGTTACATAAATCTAGGAATATTGGAGCCGAAAAAGGTCTGAGGAAAAACAACATTTAAGGATATTCACGCAAGAAATTTGGAAGAAAGAAAGGAGGTGACATTTGATAAAGGACAAGCAGTGGGACCAACTAGTAAGATAGTGTGGGAATTAACCAATTTTATAGGAACAATTTCAAGGAATCCTAGATTCATCAACTTGTTGTACACTAGTTGGCATGCGGTGCCAAAAGATACTAAAAAGCGCATGTGGGAATATATCAATGTAAGAACAATCAATTTTGAGATTGCATATTTTATTGTTTGTTTTTACTGGCTGAAGCTAAATATATTTTATTTTGCATATTCCAAATTCCTAATTCCAGTAGAAGGAAATAAGTGGGTGATGACTGGTCTTCGTGAAGCTTGAAGGCGACACAAGCAAAAAACTAAAGAGAGATGTTTTGATAAAAATAGTACCGTTCAGGATAAGCTAGAAAAATGTCCTGATGACATGCCAGAAGGTCAATTCCGTCAATTGATCGAGTATTGGAAACACCCAACAGTTCAAGTAAAGGTAAAATAGTGCATTTCTACTATTCAACTTATTTTGCATCATATCTATTCTTTTTTTGTTTTATTTATTAATTCAAACATCTCTTTTTATTTAATTATAGGCCATGTGTGAAATGAATTCTCAAAACAGGAAAAAGCAAAAGTGGAGGCATCGAATGGGACCTATTAATTTTGCAAGAATACGCGTGGCATTGGTAATACTTAGCAAACATTTCGTAAAAAAATTGAATTTCATCTTTTTGTACTCTTTTTTCTAACCATTATCCACTGTATCATTTTCGTCCATACATTTTTTAATTTCTTTTGATATAATTTGTAGCGTGCAACCAAAGAAAACAATGAGGAACCATCAAAGTGTAAAATGTTTATTGCAACTCGTACAAAGACGGGAAAGGAAATTCAGGCCGATACTCAAGTTGCAATAGTAAGTTTTTTAAAGTGGATTAGTGATGAATTTAATTTAGGTTTAAAAGTTATATATTGTTGGGAGGGTGATAATTTTATTTTAATATGCTTGAGTCGCTGGACAGTTTGCTTGGAAGGGATGTCAATTAAAGTTAACTTAATGAATCATAAACTCATTTAAGCTGGATAGAAAGAAGTACTTACATTTAATATGGATGTCAATTTTATTCAATAGGCTGAACTTTAGAATCACCAAAATTCCGGGGAAACAACAGATAATGCTTTTACGGTAGTGTTTGGAAAGAAGCAACCTGGTCGACTAAGGTGCTATGGTAGATCAGTGACAACAAGTTCTTTGAAGAAAGATGAGGAAACTAACGAGCTAAAATAGAAACATGCCATTGAAATCACTTCTCTATAAGAAGAAATGAATGAAATGAGAGAAGAAATGCGACATTTCTTTTGTCAATTGCTTCAAAACAACCCTGGATTGAATGTTCGAGATATGCCAGGGTGTGTTGGATCTAACATTGCTTCACCTATTGATGCGAGTAGTGCACAAGTTGTAAAAGGCCAAAATATTCCACATTCTTCCGGGTCAACTCATGATCCGATTCTTCAAAAGGTATTTTGTAATTTTTCAAATGTTCTTTTTTTAGAACAATAAGTTAGAAAATTAGTATCCTAAATAACTATATCCTATGTGATTGTAAATTTGTGATAGTTGGCTAATTAGTCCTCTCAGTTTTTCTGAATGTCTTCTTTGTGGTAGTTGGCTTATTAATGTAGTTAATTAGCAAGCTTTCTAACTTCATGTTTGAGTCATTCAAAGTAGCTCTAGTTTTGGCATGACTAAAGCTTTTCTCTCTCTCTCTCTTTTTTGAACCTCTCAACTGTATTTTCATCAACTTTGTCTAGTTCTTAATTCAAATCATCCTTTGTTTTGTTTGTTGATGTATTTCCTTTATAGATGTATCAAATTGTGAAGATGGTTTTCTTGTTCTTCTTGTCTGTTGGTTTGGTCCTGCACAATAAGATTATTATAGTTATTATGAGTAGAAATAGTAGAGTTAAGTGTCTTACCTGACTGTGCCTTAGGCTGATATTGTTGGTCTTGCCCTGTCTTCTCTTGTGGTGACCTGGTCTCTGTTGTTCAGTCTGAATCTGTATCATCATGATTTAACACCTTACCCATAATATCAACAAGGTATTTACAATAAGAAATAGGATGTAGCTGATGAGTATGCCAGATAAAGGTTGATATCATAAGTTGGAACAGAGAAGGTATCAATTGATCTTTCTTTGTTTCTTCGGATTAAGTGTAAGAAACCTTTGTATCGATCAACAACTCCATCAATATAGACCTCGCTTCTCATGTGGGGTCTAGACACCTCAAAAAAAATACATGATTTAAGATCGAAAATAATGTGTAGTATACTAGAAAGTCTGAACAATCTGGTATCAACAAAAAGATCATAAGAAGACATTCTAACATATACATCAGTACTCTATATTCAAAGAAAATTATAAGAGAAATTAAAGTTTGTGAGTTCTCACAAACTGAATTTCTTAATTGTTCGGCCTGTGATTTACTTAAATAAAAGTGTGTGAATCCTCTTACTCACCTAGTAGAAGAAGGGGCTTTGCCTTTTAACAACAGAGACCAAATCATAGGTACTGCACTTATTGTCTGTTGGTTTGTTCCTGCACAATAACATTTGTTTAAGGTTAGTTGTTACTTTAACTTCAATGTATTCCTTTCGAGTTAAAAGAGTTTGATTAAGCTCAAATTTATGAGCCGCTTGAAGTTGTTCATATCTTATGTCTTTCAATTCCATATCCGCATAAATTGTTGTTTGTTATCTTCATTTTTTTTAGATTCTGCCTTCTCCCTTGGCAACATTTTTAGCCAAATCACTTGCATGACATATTAGTTATCTCAAGATATCTAGTCTGTTGTTTTAGAATTGTGAAGAACATAGTAGTTGAGTTTGTTATTCTACGATTATTGATTATGTCAAGAGACTAACTCCTTCCTTTAAATTGAATGTATTTTGGTGCCTAATTAATGTAGTGTAAATTATGTTTGATTATGAATAAGATTTTCCCGATCAATTTTCTTTGCCTGGTTGTCTGCAAATGTCCAGTTTTCTTCATGTAAAGAGAATCTCAGTTATGATATTTGTTTGTTTATGAATACATCTTTGTTAAAGTATTGGCCTGAGCTAATTCAATGGATTTTTATGTATATACAATATGTAAATGAATGTTCAACTTAAGTGTAACACCCCGTATCCAGAACATATAAAAAATGCAGATTTTGAGAAGTTGCAGGTGCAACTTACGGTCACCATCCACGGACCGTAGGTCAGACCACGGCCCGTGCTGGTGGTCCGTGGTTCACCACTGCAGCCCCTCCCAGATCCAGCTCAGAAAATGGCTAAGTCT
>JAJOOO010003702.1:0-26837 GCA_029582685.1 Solanum piurae
ACCCATCTATTGTTTCAAATCATCTTAACTTGACCAACTTTAGTCCAACCTATCCATTTTCTACACCGATGTATGGAGTGGTTGTCGATGCTCGTGGTGGCTGGTTATGGGAGCAGGATCGTGCCTCAAAAGTTGATGATAGTGAGTAATTATTTAATGATAAATTCCATACAGTATTAAACAAGTCATACCTATTAAAAACAAACTAGGGATTATATCAAAGAGAAAAACACTTAATAAATGGTAATATAAATTATACAAATTTAGACTTTCCGCAATTAGAAATAAACGGGACCTCAATCAAAGATTATTTAGTCTTTACATAGCTAGGTTGCCTTCTAACCAGATAAAACAGAGAGAAGTTGAACAACACACCCAAGATTGATTTGTACTAGGTTGAGCATTGACCCATCTATTGTTTCAAATCATCTTAACTTGACCAACTTTAGTCCAACCTATCCATTTTCTACACCGATGTATGGAGTGGTTGTCGATGCTCGTGGTGGCTGGTTATGGGAGCAGGATCGTGCCTCAAAAGTTGATGATAGTGAGTAATTATTTAATGATAAATTCCATACAGTATTAAACAAGTCATACCTATTAAAAACAAACTAGGGATTATATCAAAGAGAAAAACACTTAATAAATGGTAATATAAATTATACAAATTTAGACTTTCCGCAATTAGAAATAAACGGGACCTCAATCAAAGATTATTTAGTCTTTACATAGCTAGGTTGCCTTCTAACCAGATAAAACAGAGAGAAGTTGAACAACACACTAATTTAATGAGGTATGCGTTTAAGGTTTCACTTTACAAGTGCTACCCCCACCCTCATAACTTGGTAAAAGGCCGTAATTTCTTATCTATATGCTCGAATTGATTTTCAAGCATTAATATTGGGGGCTTTCTGAAACAAATTTATAGGCATTGGACTTCAAGGTTACAAGTCATATATTCACTAATCCTAGAAAAATATGTATAATTTTCAACTCTGAGATAATTTTGATCATCAGGGTTGCCTTGCATAATATACAAATTACACATGTAAATATAGAAACACAAGATTTCAAATCCACAAACCAGATTTTTACCTTTAGCCATTTGAATATATATGAAGATTGGTAATCATTTCTCAAATGGATTTCTTCCTAGAACTGAGTTATCCGTCTCCAATCCTTTCTTCCAAAGTTAGTGATATTGGACAAGCCTTGATCTCCATGTTGATCTCAGGTTAAAATTTCTTGCCAAATATTATTGGTAGCTGAAGGTCAAAGATTACTAATTAATAACTTGCAGTTATAATATAATGAGAACATATGCTTCTGATTCCATTTCAAGTATATACCTAGATGCCATTCCTTCTCCATCAGAACTAATGCATGACTTTAACTCTGATATGTATAGTTTTTGTCATGAAACCAAGGATCATTATTAGTATAGCTTACTTGAAATCTTAAATAAATTTGATACATGTGAATTCTCACTGCACGACAGCTCGAAATAAGCTTAAAACTGAGGTGTGATAGAAGAAGAATTCTGAGGAGAGGAAATACAACCATCTCCTTAGAGTGATAATTACTTAACCATTTTTAGTTGAAACTCATGGTGAAGCATTGAAAAGTACTTGCATCGCACCAGTCTTCCATCAAGAGGTAATGAAACACAACTGTCTTTCAAATTTGTAATTTTAAATAAAGCACCACTTTCACTAAAAGAACTAAGTGGCTTCTTCGACCTTCTACATTTGAAATTGGGTGCCAATAAGAATGTCCTTGAAAGACTCAAGTTTTTCATCCATGGCAGCAAGCATGGCCAGAATATCAACATGTAGGCCCAAGAGAATAAAAAAGGAATAAGGAGCTTTGACCTTAGAGGAGATGGCAACTGCAGGAGCATCAAACTCATGCTTGAGAACCTAGGAATCCTCCATACTGACGAACGCCTTAGAGTTATAGCACTGTTTGACAGGAAGGGGAGGAATTTCAACCAAATTGATATTATTTGCATCAAGAATACGTGAGATGACCATGCCATAATGCAATTTGTGATGGTCAAAAGCAACTTCAATCATATATTTAAGCACGAAAGAGGAAAGCTTAAGTTTATACTTGTATATAAGGTAGTAGCTAAGGAGAGAATCATGCTAAGTAAGGGAGGATATAGACCTTGACGAGGCAGGAGAGTGGTAGCCACAATGTGAGCGATGAACCTAGTTTCAAAAGAAAGGGTTGGAGCATTCAAGAGAAACAAATTTCATGGCTTGTAGATTGGACCTCATTGAAAATCCTAAGCATGTTGCTTCCTGTAGTTCCAGTAGAGTTCACTTACGAGATGGTACATCTACTAATGTTTCTCATATTTGATCAGCCACCAACTCATCAGATTTTGACCATCTTTACAATGTTCTTTACACTCTCAAGAAATGGCAAGCAACAATCTCTCTTTCAATTCCCCACAAATTTCCACACACGAAAACTATTAAATTTGGTCTATGAGCATAAATCATATTTTGATGCCTATGTGATAAGTGATGTTGTGATGAAAGAAAAATCCTAAGAATAATATTTTGCAAATCCTACAAAAGTTCATATTAGAGGCAAAGATGAAGGTTCAAAGGTGATCTTCCTAAATCAATGTCATGTAGACTAATTTCTCAAAGTTAGGATCATATAATCATGAATTGAAGTAGACTCTATTGTATATGATGAATCTTGACATGTAAAGTTAGAATAGAACCTTTGTGATCAATTATGACTAGAATCACCTAGTAATAATGAATATGATTAGAATACCTTGAAATCTAGGTATGAATGAAGGTTTCAAGAAGTAAAGCTTGAATGTAAGGCTTGTAGTATTTAATGATGATCACTAAGGTTTGAAGGTAAATCCGATATGATGAACTATGAATGTTAAGGCTTTGAGAGTAAAGTCTATATGTGAGATTAGAATATTAAAGTATAGAATTATGGTAGAAGGCCTATACCTACCTAATCTAAATTATGAGGGATTAAGTGCACAAAGTGATAGGATCACTTGACTTATGCTAGTATCCATGTCTAATGTAGAATTCTAGATATGATTTTATGCATGAATATGATATCACATGAAAGGTTCTCTCACATAGAATGATTCTAGGTTGAAAGGTTTTCTCACCTAAAATGAATCTAAGTCCTAGGACTATGAAATATGATGAGGCTTGTGGTGATTCCCCTAAATGAACTTTACATGATAGGAATGTGTGGTGAGTTCCCTTACTCCTAATTAGATAAGCATGTGGAGTGTGAGGTGATTACCCTTTATATATGTGTGACTTCCAAGGCAAGAGGTAATCACCCATTAGCCTTTATGTTGGTCATGGAGGTGACTACCTATGATCCTTATGTGGTGATGTGGAGGCGAATACCTACATTACACATTGAAATGGATATGGAGGCAAATACCTATATCATATCAAAATGAATATGGAGGTGAATACCTATATTCCTCTAATAATGAAGATGGAGGCGAAAACCTATGTTTCATTAATATGTATCACTAGAGGTGAATACCCTTGTTTGTATGATTGCATGATATATGTGGCTTGAGGTGACTCCCGTTGTCTTTCATGATGAACTAAACATTTATGCCTTGAGGTGACTCCCCCTTGCATTTATGAACATAAGCATGATTAGTTTGGATAGTAGTTCTAGATAACTCTCCAATACATGCATGAATAGGAGGTGAATACCCCTGTCCTTATAATGTTAAGAGATTATGAACATGAATGATGAACATAAAGTGTCTAGCTTAGCATGGGTAGGATTGTGGGGTCTTGTTCATGCATGGCACAAGCTTGCCTTAAGGTGACTCATGAGGTGTTTCTCTTATATGATGTATGCTTAGATATGATTGAGCTATAGTTTCCTTCCTTAACATGAAATGATTGACTAAAGGTGATAGTTCCCTTGTCTATATGAAGTTAGCTAGTAATGAGACCAAAGTAGGGTAAATATGACTATGATGAATTCAAGGTCATACTTAGTGTGAAGGGTAGTATGGGATGCCTTTCATACATTGCACAAGTGTGCTTTGAGGTTAATTAGGAGTATGGTTCCCTTATGGTAGAAATATTAAGACTTAACCATGTATTTAGGTTATGATTAAGATGACCAAAATGGGATACTTGTCTTGGGTGGTATTATGGGATGCTATTCATGTTTTGCACTTGTATGCTTTTGAGGTTACTTGAGAATGGTGCTTTTATGGTAAAGATGACCTAGAGTCAAATATTCTTATATGATGCCTATGATGAAGAATTTGCTTACTGTGATTATGAATTATTTCCTATGCTCATTAACTATGTCTTATGTTGACTTATGTTTAAATGATGATTATGTTGGATATTATGCTATGACTATGATGATTATGCTTATGAACATGTGATTATGTCTTATGCTTATGTCTTATGTTTACTAACCATTTTGAGATGCTTATATGGTTTTGTGCTAGCTATCATACTTGGTACATTTTGTACTAACGCATACTGCCTACATTTTAATCAAATATAGGGTTTGTAGACTGAAGTTCTATCTTGAAGCTAGGTTTCTAAGGAGATAAGGAGTTGAAGATCTTGGTGAATCCTCATAGCTTCGAGGACAAACCAACCATTTCCTTTATGTCTTTATTTCATGTTTTTGAAAATATTATATTGGTTGTGTCCCAAGAGTTCAATCTAAAGTGTATTATATGGTTTGAGACAAAGTATAGAAAGACTTCCGCTTGATTTTTATGAAAATGACTTCGATTGTAAAAGTTTTAAATTTTCCCGTATTTTCTATTATCTTATGTTCATGATATGCTAAGGGCTTGTATGAGACCCCTTCGGGGTCAAGTACGCCATGTTACGTCTAGGTGGTACCCCTGGGTCGTGACAAACTTGGTATAAGAGAACAAGGTTTAGAATGGTTCTAGGATTGTCTCAAACCACATCTAGTAGAGCCTTGTACATAAATGTGAAGTGCGCCACATTTATGAATAGGAGGCTATTGGATGCTTAGGAAACTTCACTTCTTCATTCTCTAAGTTGTGCCATAGAGTTTGTCTTTAGTAGTCCCTTCTTATAATCCGTACCCTATGCTTTTTTAGGGTATGGCTAATACAAGGGCTAATGCTAGGAGAAATGAGGAAGAAAATGAGGAGAAAGAGGTTCCTCCCCAAGGTTCCCAAGGGCCTCAAGTTCCTCAAGCTCCTAATGAAGAGGGGGCAATGACAAATGTGGAAATAAGGTTGGCTCTCCAAACATTGACTCAAGCCATGACGGCTCAAGCCAATAGGGAAGTTGGGCCTCATGTGAACCTTAATATGAGCATTATGGCTTCTAGGTTGAGGGATTTTGTGAGGATGAGTCCTCTGATGTTTCTTGGTTCAAAGGTGGGACACGATCCCCAAGAGTTTGTGGATGAGGTGTATAAGGTAGTTGATGCTATGGAGGTGACTTCTATAGAGAAAGTAGAGCTAGCCGCTTACCAATTGAAGGATGTGGCCCAAGTGTGGTATACTCGATGGAAGAGGAATAGGCTGATAAGAGCAGGTCCCATAGATTGGGAAGTGTTCAAGAAAGAATTCCTTGATAAGTTCTTTCCCCTAGAGTTGAGGGAGGCTAAGATGCAAGAGTTTATCAACCTTAGGCAAGGTAGCATGAGTGTTTAAGAGTATTCCCTAATGTTTACTCAACTCTCTAAGTATGCTCCAACTTTAGTGGAGAATTCAAGGACTGAAATGAACCAATTCATGATGGGAGTATCCGAATTAGTAGAAAATGAATGTCGTGTGGCAATGCTTATAGATAATATGGATATCTCACATCGTATGGTTTTTTCCCAAAGAATGGAAGAGTCAAAACTTAAGAAAGAATCTAAGGAGAAAATGAGGTCTAGATTGGATGGTGATGAGTCCTTGGATGATGAGTCCGATGGACATGGTCGCCCTAAGTTTAGACAAAAGGTCCCCGGGCAAGGTCCCTCAAGTACTCTTAAGTTCAACCAAAAGAGGGTGTCTAATCCCAAGTCTCAAGAAGAGGGTAATGAGATTATATTACAGAGATGTAGTAAGTGTGATAGGAGGCATGAGGGTGAATGCTTAGCGGGCTCTAATGTTTGTTTTGATTGTGGTGAGTTGGGCCACAAGATAAGCCATTGCCCTAAGATTGCTAGAAATAAAGAGGATAGTCATCGTAGGTACCAACCCTACCCTTCCTCCGGTCCAATTGGTTTGGATGGAAAGGCTCCAAATAATAATAGATCTTAAGCTCTCCAATCTAGAGAAGATCAAGAGTGATCTCCTCATGTCCCTTCCGGTATGTGTTCTATGCTTTAGTAATTTCCGGATTTCTTGTCTTTGGTGACTTGTTATGATAGGCTTTGATGTTGTCTTTTGTATGAATGATGCGTTGTTGCCTTTATGTTATGAAAGATGTTTAGAATAATTTGTGTAGGCTTACTCCCAAGGGGGAGATAGTTTGCCTATATAGCAAGGTTTTTGGTGTGGTTATGTTAGTTGATGGTAGAACCCGACTTAGTCATGAAGAGTTTTGAGGTTTGTTTTTAGATTGGTTGGATTGGGTGTTGAAATAATGCCTAGATGGGTTGAGGGAATAGACTCCTCTAAGAAGGGTAGAAGTGTAATTTACCATGGTTTAGGATCACCTTGTGTGATGGATGTGAAAGCTTAGTGATGATTTGCTCCGACCATAGAATTGAAAGACATGATGCTTAAGAGAGTTTGTATAGGCTTGCTCCTAAGGGGGAGATAACGTGCTTAGATAGCAAGGTTGTTGAGTGTACTTGATATTTATGAGTTAGGTTTACTTGAAATTTTCACCTTGAGTGGTGTTAGTGAGGTTGCTAGTGAGCTAGGGTTTCTTGAAGAGAACCTCTATAGATTAGAAGTACCGGTAGAAGTCATAGAATGACAAGTTAAGAAATAGAAGAACAAGGAAGTTGTTCCATGAAGTGTAGGAGTGATCTTTTAAGGGTTTAGTTGGGGATGCTACTTGGGAGGCCTAGGGCCAATGAGAAGTCCCAATATCCTCATCCTTTTTCCTTGTGTTCCTCCTTTAGCATTTAAGATCTTGAGATTTTAAGTTTCTCTTGGTTTGCTTTTATATGACGTCATGTGTGAATAGTATGTTTCAATGATTTTCTTATGTGATGCATGTTCATGAAAATGCCTAGGTCTTGTTAGAAATGACTTATATGCATTATATTCCTCATTTTGTAGTGCATTGAGTAGATTTGCATATAGACTTCATTAGTTGATTATGAAGCATGCCTTAGTTTTCGGAGTTGAAAGATTCTTCCTTGAATAAATGCTTTTTGATAGTAAATTGCATTTAGGCTCCATGAGTGTGTGTTAAGCCTGTTTTAGTTAGGAGATGTTAGTTCCTCCTTGAAAATGAGTAGTTATGAAAATTTCATGCATTTTGGGTTGGTAGATGTAGTTCCTACTCCCTTGTGTTGCATCGAATGAGTTTATCTTGGAATTGAAGTTTTCTTGATTGGTTGTGTGCATTTAGATGTAGTGCATGCATGATGGGCTGCTAGTTTAGAGTTGTGACTTTAAGAAGTGTTTAGGATAGTCATTCGAGGATGAATGATCCCAATGGGGAGATATTGTAACGCCCTGGAAACTAGTAAGTTGAACTAGTGAGTTCTAGAGTTTTTCGTAAGTGTTTTTGAGTGTGGTTTGAGGATTTAGAATCACAAAATGACTCCCGTACTTAGAATGGAGGTTTTAGGGGCTAAACGTCGAGGTACGAAACCCCCAAGGACCAACCAAAGGGGTCCTTGAGGAGGACCCCAAAGCAGCCCCCAAAACTGCCAAATTGCAGCAACCCGGGATTGCCATCTACTGGCTGTGGATGGACCCACGCCCCATGGGTTGGGGTCGTGGCTCAAGGCTGAAGTTCCCCTGCACTTTTCATGCTGTAGCCCCCACCTACGGATTTCCAGCACGGGCAGTAGACCTATCCACGGTCCGTGCATGGGTGGGGCGTAGGTCAACACAGATTTTTAGTTTTAGTTTTTAGTTAGGGGCTTGGGAGTTAAGTTAGTAATTAATTAGGGGTTGAGGGAGGTCGGTTAGTTATTTATTTAACCACAAATAAATACTTAATAGACCCCTAAAACTAAGTCATTAAGTCATTCATCTAAGAACCCCAAACACTCTCCAAATATTCTCTCTCTAGAAGCAAAGAAGAAGAAGAAGAAGAGGGGCAGCAGCTAGGATCGAATTCACCATTGATTCAAGCTTTTTTTAGGGGTTTGTGTTGAGGTATGTTTAGCTTATTCATCTATGGGTTATTCCCCCATAGAGCCCCCTTAGTTTTCCCCCTATTGTGAAGTCAAAAACCCAAATCTAGCTAGGGTTGTGCTTGCATTGTGGGTAGGGCTTGGGTATGATTCAAATCTAGTGGATAATACACAATTATGATTGATTTAGCTTTGTTTAGTGATATTATGATGATTTAATGTGATTTCTATGGTAAACCCTAATCTAAATTGATGAATGTGATATTTGTGGGTTTATGCCATTAGAGGCAAAGATGAAGGTTCAAAGGTGATCTTCCTAAATCAATGTCATGTAGACTAATTGCTCAAAGTTAGGATCATATAATCATGAATTGAGTAGACTCTATTGTATATGATGAATCTTGACATGTAAAGTTAGAATAGAACCTTTGTGATCAATTATGACTAGAATCATCTAGTAATAATGAATATGATTAGAATACCTTGAAATCTAGGTATGAATGAAGGTTTCAAGAAGTAAAGCTTGAATGTAAGGCTTGTAGTATTTAATGATGATCACTAGGGTTTGAAGGTAAATCCGATATGATGAACTATGAATTTTAAGGCTTTGAGAGTAAAGTCTATAAGTGAGATTAAAAGATTAAAATATAGAATTGTGGTAGAAGGCCTATACCTACCTAATCTACATTATGAGTGCTTAAGTGCACAAAGTGATAGGATCACTTGACTTATGCTAGTATCCATGTCTAATGTAGAATTCTAGATATGATTTTATGCATGAATATGATATCACATGAAAGGTTCTCTCACATAGAATGATTCTAGGTTGAAAGGTTTTCTCACCTAAAATGAATCTAAGTCCTAGGACTATGAAATTTGATGAGGCTTGTGGTGATTCATATAAATGACCTTTACATGATAGGAATGTGTGGTGAATTCCCTTACTCCTAATTAGATAAGCATGGGGAGTGTGAGGTGATTACCCTTTATATATGTGTGACTCCCAAGGCAAGAGGTGATTACCCATTAGCCTTTATGTTGGTCACGGAGGCGACTACCTATGATCCTTATGTGGTGATGTCAAGGCGATTACCTACATTACACATTAAAATGTATATGGAGGTGAATAGCTATATCACATAAAAATAAAAATATGGAGGGGAATACCTATATTCCTCTAATAATGAAGATGGAGGCGAATACCTATGATTCATTAATATGTATGACTAGAGATGAATACCCTTGTTTGTATGATTCCATGATATATGTGGCTTGAGGTGATACCCTTTATCTTACATTATGAACTAAACATTTATGCCTTGAGGTGACTCCCCCTTGCATTTATGAACATAAGCATGATTAGTTTGGATAGTAGTTCTAGATAACTTTCCAATACATGCATGACTAAGAGGTGAATACCCTTGTCCTTATGATGTTAAGAGATGATAAACATGAATGATGAACCTAAAGTGTCTATCTTAGCATGGGTAGGATTGTGGGGTCTTGTTCATGCATTGCACAAGCTTGACTTAAGGTGAGTCATGAGGTGTTTCTCTTATATGATGTATGCGTAGATAGGATTGTGCTATAGTTGCCTTCGTTAACATGATATGATTGACTAAAGGTGATAGGTCCCTTATCTTTATGAAGTAAGCTAGTAATGAGACCAAAGTAGGGTAAATATGACTATGATGACTTCAAGGTCATACTTAGTGTGAAGGGTAGTATGGGATGCCTTTCATACATTGCACAAGTGTGCTTTGAGATTACTTAGGAGTATGGTTCCCTTATGGTAGAAAGGTTACGACTTAACCATGTATTTAGGCTATGATTAAGATGACCAAAAAGGGATACTTGGCTTGGATGGTATTATGGGATGCTATTCATGCTTTGCACTTGTATGCTTTTGAGGTTACTTGAGAATGGTGCTTTAATGGTAAATATGACCTACAGTCAATTATGCTTATATGATGCCTATGATGAAGACTTGGCTTATTATGATTATAACTTATCTCCTATACTCATTAACTATGTCTTATGTTGACTTATGTTTAAATGATGCTTATGTTGGAAATTATGCTATGACTATGATGATTATGCTTATTAACATGTGATTATCTCTTATGCTTATGTATTATGTTGACTAACCATTTTGAGATGCTTTTATGGTGTTGTGCTATCTATCATACTTGGTACATTTTATACTAACGCATATTGCCTACATTCTAATCAAATGTAGGGTTTGGAGACTTGAGTGCTATCTTGAGGTTAGGTTTCTAAGGAGCTAAGGAGTTGAAGATCTTGGTGAGTCCTCATAGCTTCGAGGACAAACCAACCATTTCCTTTGTCTTTATTTCATGTTTTTGAGAATATTGTATGGTCTGGTCCCATGAGTTCAATCTAAAGTGTATTATATGGTTTGAGACAAAGTATAGAAAGACTTCCGCTTGATTTTTATGAAAATGACTTCGATTGTAAAAGTTTTAAATTTTCCAGTATTTACTATTATCTTATTTTCATGATATTCTAATGGCTTGTATGCGACCCCTTCGTGGTACGGTACGACATGTTAAGTCTAGGGGGTACCCCTGGGTCGTGACAACCACCAGCTCCACTAATATCAGCTAAGTGTGTATCTGTCAAAGAAGCCTGCACAGCCGCATCTACCATGGCCTCTTCATTCTCCGTAAGGCCCTCATAGGAAGCATTTTCCGCAACCCCAAGCATCTCCTCATCCATCTCAGCTTCAGACTCATGATCAGCTGCCTCTTCAACTCTAACATCATCTCTGGTGGTAGCCGGAGGCATATATGGGATCTCCACCATCCGAAAGATTATGGACATGTCGGTGGACTTCAGCTGATCCACATCTCTCTTCAGTGCAGCAATGGCAGCCTTTAGAGCCGTCACCTCCTCGGTGGCCCCTTGGCCACACTCACACACCGTTATCGTAGCCACAATGGCATCAATGGTAGCACTCAATGGTGTCAGAGCATCAGCAAGGGCTGCCTGAATCATGCTCGGAATGGAGGCCTCAAGTCTGGCAGCACGACGATCAGCAGAATGGGCAAGTTGCCCCATCCGTAATAATGCAACCTGAGTGAGTAGGGCCCAGGAGACGGCAACAACAGCAGCTCTGGGCGGCAATGTAGCAGCAGAGGAACTAGGGGTGTCAGAAGGAATAACACTAGAAGTACCTGAAGGCCCAGGGTCCGGAGTAGGCAAAGGTGCCTTTGCCGGTAATGTGTCTGTGTCCACAACCGGGGAAGAGTCCACCGGGGCTGCCTTCTTCTTCTTCTTTTCCTCCTCATTTTTCAAATACTCCACCTCGATTCTCCGGATATCAGTAGAGGATGTGGGAATCACTTCCACATCCTTTTTCGCATCTCTTGGAACCCGAGCCCGTTTGCACAGCTCGGTGATCAACACCTGGAGGGAAGGGAAATCTGGAGCTGCTTGGCCCGCATAAGCATCTCTGATGCAATGATCATCCCCAAGTTCAGCCTTGTCCCCACAATGAGGCAGCCTAGGCATGCTGCTTTGGCGTGGTGAAGAATAGACTCATTTTTGGAGGGCATGATCGTGCTGCTGATGAAGCCAAACCAATACCTCACTGCCACATTGAGGTCCTTCTTTTCAATAGCTGCCTCAGCCTCAAGCCACTTGGGAGTTGTCTGATATCAATGGAGCCAACCACTTCTTCATGTCCTCCAGCGTCTTTGTCCTGATCTTGTATTGACAGTTATCCTCATATCTCGCAGTGCATTCTAGGATAGCATTGATGGCAGCAAAATCACTCTGCACCCTCTTCCCCCTGACAACCGCGTAGTCAACCATCTTGAATTTAGTTGCCGACTTCTTTCCTTGTGGTATCAATAGACTGTAAGCGTTGTAGAACTCTCTGACCTAGCTTGGAATGTATGGGCCACGGGGTTTGGTGAAGATTAGGAATTTATGTGACCTCAGGCAGCTCATAATCTCTGGGTATCTATCAATGACCCCATCAGTAGACATACGCTTCTCCTCGATAATTGTCCTTAGTCCCTCAATGTTTATTCTATGCATAGACTTGGGAGGAGGACCCTGTACTGGTGGTGCTAATACCACGGCTTGTGCTGGAGCTGGAGGAGGAGTAGTGGTGGCCTGAGGAGTCCTGATCCTAGACGGATCATTTATCCTTTTGGATCGGAACTCTTCCCTATGTGCTGCTACTAGTTAATCATCTCCAGGCTTAGAAGCTGCAGCCTGATGCTCCTGGTGTTCACCCTCACTCTCAGAAGTGGTGAGGTGACCAGCGTAGATACCGTCACTGTCGGAGCTGGCCTCCGGTGATGCATGTGCCTTCCCTTTTCCCTTTCCTTTCCCACCAGTTGTGAGAAGTTTGGTGGCCTTGGCACTGGATGCAGCTGCATCCTCATTGATTTTTATCCCTTTGGCCTTCTTGCGGGGCTGCATGTACCTACCAGCAACTTTTGGTCTAGCCATGTCTGTAAAATCATCAAAAAGAGTTAGAAATAATTAAAACAAAAGCACAGAAAAGAAGCTGCAGATGACTCGCCGAAACAGTCGGCGAGTCACCGAATCTCTTCGGCGAGCCATGTCAGGCTCACCGAAAGGATTGGCTAAAAAATCCCCAAAATATTTGGCATATCGGCGATGGAAAGGGCCTTTCGGTGAATCACCGACAACATTCAGCGAGCAAGTACTAGCCCGCCGATAGTTACAGTGCATTTTAGGGGTTAGGGGCGCAGACAAAGAGTGATCAAGGAAGACCTTCAGCAAGTCACTGAGTGCACTCGACGAACTCAGGCTTCTCGCCGAAAGTTACAAAACCTTTTCCAAGATAAAGCATGAAATTAAAGGCGATAAGGGGAACTTTGGCAAAACGCCGAGTGGTTCGGCGAGCTCGACCCAGCTCTCCAGACGACCCAACGTGCCTACTTTCAACCCAACTTCCCAAATTTAACCCCGCAGCCCCCGAAAACAATATCAAAACATGCACCCATAAAATTAAACGAAGACCCATACTACCCATTACCCCCGGGATACTCAGACTTCTCCCGGTTTGGCCAAATTTGGTCATTTGATGACTTTTGCCCTTAAGAATGACGTCAATTGCTCTATCATTGGGCAAAATACGTCATTTAGCACAAATGCGGTTTACTTAGACTTCACCCGACTAGACCCAACAATATGCAAGCACAACCCCATAATTTTAATCAATTTTAAAGCACAAAATCTCAAGAAATAAATATTATAGGAATTTAAGGCACGATATTCAAGTAAAACTAGTCACACACAAATACAATTATGATCATAGAGGCCCAACACACATAACTAAGATAAAATCACTTGAAAATGAGTACAAATCGCTAAAAATTGAATTTGGGGTTCGGAAAACCAACCTTTGATGCCGAATAATCAAGATTTGAAAAGCTAGGCGGCAAAGATTCCAACTCCGAACACACAATCAACGACTCAAATGTAGTAAAAATGCAAAAATCTAGAACACTAAAGTGCGGGTGTGAGTTTGGAAACTTTAAAAGTGAGGGAAAGTGAAAGAGTTTGAAATTTTAAACCTTTGGCCTTTAGAAACCGTCTAGTTCTTGCCCATTCAGCGACATTAGTTTTGCTCACCGACGCACTCGGCGACACACCGAGTGGGAACTTACCTTGCCAAGTTTTTATAGGACCTCTTGGTCTTTTTCTTCCTCCTTGTTTGTCTTGGCCATGCGATCAAGGAGGTGGGCTTCTTTTGCATAAGGTAGCTGGATGAGAACACCTGGAGAGATTTGGTCAGCCACTATTCTATTTGCGGGGACAATACCCCGGTAGAAACATTCCAGAAGCATCTTATCTGGAATTCCATGAGTTGGGCACTGCTGCAATAAAGCCTTAAACCTTTGCCACAACACTCATAAACTGACTCACCCTCCAATTTATTGAAACTTAGGATGTTATCCCTAAGCATCATCATTTTCAGAGGAGGGTGGTCCATTGAGTCACTGTTGCTAGCAGGTATGCTCAATTTTTCTGTTCAAAACAGCAACACAAAAACCAAAACTACATTTAAGTAAGTCGAACTATGACTAACAAGAACAAAATTCAACTTAACTAAAAATTATCAACTAACACCACTCCCCGGTAGCGGTGCCATTTTGATTGAATAACACTATCATAGACACTTAATACAGTTCTAAGAGTCAACGGTCGTTAATCAGCATATAACCCAACCAATTGGGTTGGGATCGTTCCCACAGAGAGTGGTACATGTTTGAGAATCAAGAGCAAAGTACGAATATGTTCAAGTCAATCATAGGAATATATATTTATGAATAAAAGCATAATTCAAATTGAAGGGTAACACAAGTGTCAAATAACAATGAGGTTTTGGTTTTAATTATCAGCTACAACAACAACAAATAGCACGAATTAACAAGTAATGAGACGGGTTCTTGGGATGTGATTGGATTATAGGCTTAGGTAGACAAATGAGTAATTGCAATTGTTAGTAAATAGCTGTAAATCAGTGAATAAGCTAGACTTTAGTGGGGATAAACTTTCTCTCGAACAATTTACCCCGAATGAAGTTGGTTTCTCTCGAACACCAACAAGCAGCAAATAAGAACAGCTTACGCTTTAGTTCATTCACTCTCTCGAGTTGAATGTGTGGAAAAGGGTTTAGGATTCACTCTCTCGAGCTAAACCCATGATAACCTAATACCCACGGACCATCAATTCAGTAATCTTGGTTTTAAAACCTCTCTTTTGAGCAAGCCAAAAACACGAAGGTAAAGTTGCATTTGCAACTACAACCCTTTAAATTAAACCACAATTACTAATTGAAATCACTCTTAAACAACATTTACACTAACAATTAACAATACCCATAAGCTAAATCAACCCATAATCACATAATCACACCCCAATAATTGGGGTTTTAGCTAGACATCATAAAAAGATATAAATCGTTACCAAATTGTGTTTTCATTAACTGGGTACGATTAATTTCGTCTTTACAAAGGTCCAAGTTGAAGAATCTCAAAGACCCACTTCCAATTTCTCAAAAATGGAAAACTTCAATTCTTCAAAGCTAAGGAAAATATTGTCTCAATACTCTCAGTTCAAACTCAAAAATTCCTCTACTGAATGTTCAGAATAAAATTTTATACTAAACATAATGTTTGGAAATGTATTTATAGTCACCAAAAATATGATGTGAAGGACCATTCGGTGCAGTAAGTCGGGATCGCTGATCAACTTGGCGATCCGCCCATTGGTCAGTTCCATCGCCTTTTTGCTTTGGCCTTCATCATCCTCAAGTTCTGTAACTTTGGGCGATCCAACACTGCATCGCGGAGCCATTCGGCGACTCGCTGACTGCTCTTTTTTCTCACTAACTTGATTTTCTCCTTCAGAGCTTAGCACACTGGAACTTAGGTGAGGTAATAGCCACTCGGCGATTCGCCCAATGGATTAGGCGATCAACAACCTTCATTTCTTTGTTCTTTCAGCTGCCTTGTTCCTTTTTGCTCGTTAGTGTCCATGCTTTGTTCCTCAATCCAAATACCTGGAAAATAAGGATTTTACATCAGTTATTGGTACAAAATAAGCATTTGAGGACACTAAATCTATCCAAATAAAGCCCTGAATGAGTCCAAATCGTGGACTTATCATTAGTCACCTACTTTTCACTGTTTCTTATCTTAGAGTTATCCTTATGATATGTGGTATTAATCTATTTAAAATTCAACCTATCAAGGAAGAACAATTGGAAAAGATTAGTGAGTGGTGAGTGACCTTGCATCCTTTAAACAACAACAGAAAACTATGTATTTTTGATAATTGGCTTTAGTTTCTATAAATTTCATCTTATTAATGATAATTAATAAGGAAAAGCATAATGTTTCTTACCTAATTACTTTTTGGATGAAGAAATAGTTTTGTTTTGAGTATGTTTTGGATCGAAAATTGATATATATATATATATACATATATATATATATATATATATATATATGTTTTGACAATATTTCTATTATTCTTCTATAAAACAATTGTAAAGGATTTTCAGATATGAGGTTGGTAGCTAAAGAAGACGATTGGGGTTTAGTGGTGGTTGAAATACATAACAAGGTTAATTTTATCAGCATCTATAAAAAAGGAACAAATAGGATCAGAGTAGCAAGAATTGAATTGAAGCGTACCGTGAACTGTAACTTGTCCTCGTGTTTCCGTTGTTGCTGAGTTTCATATCTTCATGTACATCATGGCTTGTAGTGGAGAACAAAGAGAAAATGTTGAAGATATCTCTGGACTGCTGGCTGGAATTCTCAAAGATTTCTCTAAACTTTTTTAATCGCTTTAATTTCCTATGTTATTTTTTACTTTCCACTTCTGATTTTGTTTTATTGGTTTAGTTTTTTTTTCTAGGAAAAATTACATAAATACATAACTTAAGATATCAGCATGTCTAAAATTTCCTACCATGTTAAAAAATTACAAAATTTTCCTCTCAGATACATCCCTATCACCTCTCAGACATATCCCTCCCATTAAGTAATGTATCATGTGCAGTTTATCAGACAACCAAAGAATGTATCCGAGAGCAATAAAAAATATTTTTGTAATTGGGGAAACTTCTAGGACATGATGTAATTAGTCCCCAAATGTTTGAGATTTCTATGCATTATACCTTTTTTTTAATAAATAGGCTTAGCACTTTGAGCCATTCATATAAATATCTATTTGATTGATACATCTGACCCATTGGGTGATTTTGAAGAAAAAAAAACCTAGTACATATGTGTTCGGCCCACAATGCACTATGTATTTGAAATATGATAATGCAAATTCCAGCCGACGATGTTAAAAATCAAAGTATTCAAGAAGTTAAAGTCTCAATTATTTTATAAGTAGAATGCAAACCTTTCTTGAAGTGCCGAACTCTACTCCAACAATCTCTTTTGGCCTCAGCTATTCAAAATTATGAATAAGATCCCTAAATAAATCTGGAGAAATCAATTCCATTATTATAGAACATTTCATAACAAAGTCAATCCTTGATCAAAAGGATTCAATATCTATTATATATATGTAACAAAAGAAGAAGTAATTTTGACTTTGTATATGAAAGCAAGGCCGGTGTATGGGGTGATTCATATGTCTTACTCCTACATATTAGTTAATCAATTGTATGCTAGCCTCTTAATTATGAATATTTCTTATTCTATATAATACTCAATTCTTTGTATACATTACATTTTTTTATTATCTATATTACATTTTTCTTGTTTTGGTAATTCAATAATTATTATTTGAAAAAAAACTATATATGTAATTATGGAATTGATCTTTAAATAAGACCATTTTAGCTCATTCATTACAATCTTTTATGTATCAAATCAAACATTGCACAATTAACAAACCCACCCTCAAAAGCTGACCTGGCATAAGTACCCCCTAAACTATGAGGAAAATTCTAGCGACACATAAATTTATCTAGGGACCTATGAACCCCCCCCCCCTCCAATATTTTAAAAAGGAATAAACCCACCCCCAAAAGCTGACCTGGCATAGAGAGTGTGCACACTCTTTTGAAGGCAAGTGAAGATTGAAAAAATAGGACACATGTCTTGTTTTGATTGGTCTATTTATAATTAGTTAGTACACATAATTATCAACATTAAAACTTATATATATTTTTAATTATTTTCATTTCTTTATTTGTAAAATATTTATTTTCACCCTCACTTTAAACTTGCAATTTTTTAATTTTTTTTTTAATCTTTTCATGTTTAATAATTTTAAAATTGTGTGTAATTTATAAAAAAAAAAAAATTAAAATATTTCCTTTAAATTTTTAATGTTTTATTTAATTTTCTTCACTTATTTTGATGTCCGTCCGAAATGAACTTATTTTAAATAAAAGACATTTGGAATTAAATTTTAAATCTCTCAAAAGGTAAATAAAAAAAGGATAAATAAAATCAATAGGAATAAAAAGAGAACAAACAATGAATGATGTTAAAAAAATGAATTTTTAAAATATAAGCCAAATAAATTTAAAAAACCATATGTATTTAGTTAAATACAAGATAAATAAACTAAATTAAAGCTTTTCTTTTTTACAAAAAAATAAATTAAAATAAATAAATAATAATAATAATAATAATAAGAATATATATATATATATATATATATATATCTGCAATATTATTTTATGTTAAGCTTATTATTCAAATCCTCGCTTAAATTAGCAATACTATTTACTATAACATATATTTTTGAAATTGTTAATCACGTGCAACACACGTGTCAAAAAACTAGTATTACCTTAAAATCATGAACTCCTAACTTGAATGTTAAATTGCTATAATATCCCTAACTTAGGTTGTGACTTTTTCGATGAGTTGTGACTTTTCTGATAAGTTATGACTTTTTTCATAAGGTTGTGATTTTTCGATGAGTTCTGACTTTTTCAAATAGTTGTGACTTGTTCAATAAGTTGTGACTTTTCCAAAGGGTTGTGACTTCTTTGAAAGGTCATGACTTTTCAGAAAAGACACAAAAAACACTTGTTCATACTACCCTTTGTTGACTATAAATAGAGGTGTTTTCTCTCATTTTTCAACCACAACTTTTTTTAATCTTCTACTCTTCTTCTTCTTCTTGCATTTTAAAAAATTTCGTGTGATTTATTGTCGTTGAGTGAGTTCAAAGTTAAGTGGAATATGATGTACCACTCTTTTGATGAAGTAGATTGTTCTATCGTAAGATGGTATATTCCTTAACCTCGAGTACTTGAGGAAAAAATTTCTGATGATATAATAATTATTTTTTTGCTTAGATAGATGTAATGTTCCAATAAATGAAGTTAACATGATGTAGTCTAAACTCATTTGTTTTTGTTAATAATTTTTCTTGTAATGTAGATATATGCTTCTGAATATTTTTTAAAAAAATTATTAAACTTCTCAAGAGTTAGAGAGTTGTCACGATTTATTTTTTGATGCTCAAGACAAAAGAATGACTTTATTTATCAATGCTACTTATGTGATTTAAATTGTCAGGAAGTTTGCTTCAAAATAATTAATTTTATATAAACATTGCCTTTTTGTTAATATAAATATTGCTTTTTGTTTTATTGATTTACTATTTCTTAATATTTAAGTAGTTTCGACGAAGAAAAAATTATATGACTTGTAATAACGCAAGTTGAAGTTTGTATTAGATATATATTTTTATTAATGCGCGCGCGCACACACACACTTACACACACACACACACACACATATATATATATATATATATTTGGGTAGGTATTTATATATGCCACGAATGTATTATCAAGTTTAGAGCCGTCAATATGGGCTAGGCCCGTTGGGCCGGCCTGGCCTAACCCGTAATTTAATAAGGCTGGGCTAAGATTTTTGGAGCCCATTTAAGAAAAGGGCTTTCTAGCCCGGCCTGAATAAGCCTGCAGAGTTGTGGGGCTTGAGAAATATAGGTAGGGTCGGCCCGTGGGCCAATAAAATTAATTAAAAAATATAATATAATATTAAAATTTAAAATTAAAGAGAGTCCAAACTCAAAATCTTTTTGAAGTTTAATTCCCTAAAATTTTTAGGGAATCACTAATAGACCGTAGTTTATTTATTCACCATCCGCAACCGTCTTCTCTAGTTCTCTTACTAGTTTGTTTTCTCTTATTTATGGATTTGATTAACAAGTAGTAACATTTTTAACACCATGTAATATTATTTTGTCAATATTTATGATAATATTTTTGAATTATAATTTATAATCTAATTTAATAATTATAAAAAAAATATTTTAAAAAAAAGTGGGCTGGCCCGGCAAGCCTGTAGCCCACGTACTTGTGGGCTGGGCTGATCATTTTCTGGCCCACACCAAAAATGGGCTAGCCGGCCTGACCCGTAAAATGTCTAAGCATGTATGGGTTAGCCCGGATGGGGTGGGCTAACCCATATTGACAGCTCTAATCAAGTTAATAAGATCTTCTAATTTCAAAATATATTATTTTAACATTTCCGAGTTCCCTTTTTTTTAAAGAAAAATAACTCACAACAAATATGTGAATATATATTAATCATTTAAAATTTATCATTAACAAAATAAATTTTTTATTTAGTAATATGGAATAAATATTTTCATTTTGTCCCTACACTAAATTAAAATCTAATAACTATAAAAAAAATGTAACATTAATTAAAAGTCCTATTTATTTATGTAAGTATAAAATTTGTTAGAAATTCATCTATAATTCTTTAGTTGTAACATTATAAATTCTCTTAGTTATTACTAATTATTGCAAATGTTATTCACACTCTTTTAAACTCTTTAGTTATAATATTATGAATTCTCATAGTTATTGCATTAATTATTTCTATCTTTCATATTTCCTTATATTAACTTTTGACAAATAATTTTTTCATATTATTATACCGCCTCTATATATGTGATAACACGGTGTTGTTATTTTTCCTTGGACGAATCATGCTTGGTTGAATAAATTAAAAATTGTTTACAAGTATATGAACTATATCTTTGTAGGGTGTAAGATAAACATGTGATTATATATATGATTTCATAGATATAATATATTCTTTAATTTTAATTTTTTTCGGTAAAAAAAGGAAACCTTTCTCAGTTAATTATGGCTAGTCAGTTACCAATCTTTGATTTATGTACACAGTCAATCGAAAAGTCAAATATGAGACCCAACAAAAAGAACGTCATCTATTATGTTATAACTTATAAAATAAAAATTACAAAAATAGTTCTAAAAAATAAAATGTGGTTATTCTCCACATGTTCATATGACATCTAAACAGATTAAGTGGAATACACGTGCAAAACACATCTGGATAGATGACAAGAAAAATATACAACAAATATCGTCTATAAGGTAATATTAGTGAGATAGGACTAGTTACATGATTGAACCTCATCAAATTGAAATAAATATATACATTATTGCATTTAACTATAAAAATTTTCATTGACCATCTTCATAGGTTCGCGTGAATAAGAGATATATATGATGATCCACATTGAATATTCACAAAAGGATCTGTAATATTATTTTGTGCAAAGCCAATTATTCAAATCATTGCTTAAATTTTCCAAATTGATAATCACGTGCAATGCACGTGTCGAAAAACTAGTATATATAAGAACTAATTTGGAAGGAGCCAAATCTGAAATTTTACAAATTATGCTTATATTATGAGTTTAGGGTCAACTTCAAACAACCCAAACTTTTAGTACATGATGAGTTAGGTGGCCCATAAGATATTAAATGAAAGGTCTTCAAATCCTCTTTCCAACACCACCGAGTTTGATAATTTTCGAGCTTGTATAAGGGATATATGCCCGTTTGAAGTCAGGTTGTTCATTTAAGGAAAGTTACCCGAAAATATGAGGGGTATTTTAGTGTTTTCCTTACCCAATCTGATTAAAATGTTTTTGGTAATATTTTGCGATCAAATTTGATTTGGGTCAGTTTTACAAATCCTAAATTACGGTTAGGGTTTTAGAAGAGAAAAGAGGAGAAAAGAGGAAAAGAAAGAACGATCGAGATTTCTTGTGAATCGAGGATTTATTTCGCCAAATCGAGGTATGTGAGTTCTCATAGTGTTGGGTTTGTTCACCCACACACCAATCATGATTGACATATTCGAATTCGTCCATAAAGATTGAAAGATTTAAGTTCTTAATGTGTGATCTTGAAGTATTGCTTTCGTTCTTTAAATATGATGAGTTTGATGAGTTCTTGAGGTAATCATATTGAGTTTAAGAGTTGTTTTTTATTAGATTCTCGTATACTTGTATTGGGTAATTGAATCTCAGGAGAATTTGAGAAAAGAAATCGACTCTCTACGAATTAGGGTCAGAAAATGAGAAAGAAAATTTGTCGGGATGATCTAGGGGAGGTGTAACACCCCGTAGTTTAGTAGGCCAACTAGAGCTAAGACTGAGGGCAACAAGAGTCCAGTCAAAGGGTAAGATCCAAGTCCAAGGGGCAAAGCCCAAGCCAAGGTCCAAGGCTGCCCCAAGGTTTCCTAGAACTGCCCCACTTCACGACCACCACCACAGCTTGTGGTGTGGCTCGTGGTGGCTAAGGCAGTAGCTACCTTGAAGCTGCCTCAAAATAGCTCACATTCACGAGCCACTTCACGGCCAGTGGTAAAGACCCCAGATCGTGGAAAGGCCAGTGCAGGTGCCTGTCACGACCCGAGCCTACACCCCAGACATGACACGGCGTACAAGACTCCGAAGAGCCTCATACAAGCCTCATAGCATCATAACATAAGACATAAGAAAATGGTATGGAATTTAAAACTTTTATCTATACAATCGAAATCTTTATTTAAAACAAACAGCGAAAGTCTAACTTGTCTCACTTGGCCATCTAATACAACTTGAATCAGAAAGAGGGTCACAACCCTTCAACATAGTCCGAAACGTAAAATGACATAAAGGAAATTAGAAATGACAACTCTCATCCTCGAACCATGAGAACTCACCAACTAGCTTTGGAGAGATTCAATCCAAGCTTTGAACACTAGAAGTCACCTTAAGATCCGGAACCTACACTTTGTAGAAAAATGTAGAAGAAATATGGGTTAGCACAAATATGTACTAAGTATGATAGCCATGCAAAAATCATGCTAAAAAGCAAATTTTGCTTGAAAACCATGCTATGTGTTAAGTTTGAGAAACTTCATGCATCTTTAGTATAAACACATAAGCATATTCATTATGTAAGTCATTAGAACATAATAGAACCATCATGAAAGTAACCCTAAGTTATACTTGTGCAATGTATGAATGGCATCCCATAATACCATTCTCACTAAGTACCACTTTGAGGCCATCATAACATACTTACCATTCTTCATTCTCATCTTTAGTCAATAATCATAGACAAGGAATATTCACATTTAATAAGATATGACAAGGAAAGCAACTCATGATAAAATTTCCAAGTTTAAGCATTAATCATTACATTTAGCCTTTAAGTCAACATTCTCATTAGCATCATGGTAAGCACATTCATTTCATTAAACATTATAACATAAAGAAAAACACCATAGCCCTCTCAAAGCCTACTCGTGCAATGCATGAATGGCATCCCATACTACCACCCACACTTCATAGAACTTCTTGAGTAACCATAGTACCTAACTCATATCCTTGATCATAAAACATTATAACATAAAGGAACACACCATGACTACTCTCAAAACCTACTTGTGCAATGAATGGATGAAGTCCCATACCCCCACCCACACTAAGTAGTGCATTCTTGAGAAGTCATAGTTCATTATCATTCTTTGTGGGGGTAAGCCTTAACCGACATAGACCATGTGAGCAAATCATGGAATCCCGGTGTTACCCACACCAAATAATGGATTCCTACTTGCCTAAGGTAGGGCCGTTAACATTTAGCTTAGGCGGATCCACTAGCTAATAATCTATGTGGGCACATAGTTATGGGATAGGGAGATTGATACTATATACCCCGCCTTAAATCACGGATGAGCATCCATCTCAAGATATTGCTTCTAGATACCCCACCTCAACTCACGGATAAGCATCCATCTCAATCCATATCCATTCGGTGTTTAGCATTATTCCCCACAGAGTACTTAATATTCATTGATTTAGTTCATTATCATGGGATAAAAGATTGTTGCTAGATACCCCACCTCAACTCATGGATGAGCATCCATCTCAAACCCAACATTCATTCATTAAGATAGCTCATACATTTAAAGGTGAGAATAGCCTTTCAACTAAGAATCCCCATTTTTTGAGAAAGACCTTTCACAACATGTCATTATCATTCATTAGTGTACAATTGAGAATAGCCTTTCAATCAACACATCATCATTAACATAATCATAGAAACTTCATGCATTCTTCATTCATGAATGTGTGTGTATGTGATAATAGCCTTTCAACAACCACACCATTACATTATAGTCATGATCACATTACTTTCAATATATTCTCAAAGCATATACATAAGCATCATAATTATACATCAAACTTCATAAATTTCCCTTCAAGGCCACGAATCACAATTCACCAACACAGCTAGAATTTATACAATTTAGGAATGAATAATGACATAATTCAAATAGCTAAACCATTACAAGAACAATTGCGTAACATTCATCTTACTACAATTCACCCACATCACATAGTCATAAATTAGGGTTATGGGGGAATCATGGATTCATGTGGGGGATTTTATATTAAAACCACCATAAAACATCAATTCAATCTCAATATATTATAATTAAGCCATTGAAAACATTTTGAGAAAGGATCCACGACCTAGAATGAAAACCCTTAGTTTTGGAGAATTTCCAACTTTGAAATAGAAGGTTTAAGGACTTCATGGGTGGAAAGTTAACCATGAATCAAAACTACCATACCTTAATTTAAGATTCCTCACAAAATTGGGTGGAAAGGTTGAGTTCTTGAGCCCTAGACCTTGACTTCTTCTACTTCTTCAATGGAGGTTTTAGAGAGAGAAATATTGGAGATGTTTTGATTTGGTTTTGGGGATTTATGAATATGACGACCCTATCTTATCCTATCTTAATTACCACAATTCCCTATCCTTTAAAAAAACTTAAAACGACACTACATAACCATTAATTAATAGGGAAATTACCAAGGAACCCCTAGACTCAATGGCCAAAAGGCAGTTTCAGAGGTGATCCATGATTGGGGAGCCACGGACCTAGGGTGGGACCATGGCCCGTGCTGGTCAAATGTGGTTCCCTTCAGAGACTAGTTTTGAGGGATATTGACCTACGAATGCAGGCCACGTGGCGTGGACTCATCCACGAGGTGTGGGTCCTACCCGTGGCTACTGCCTTAGGCAGATTCCAAAAGGGCTTCACCCACGCTGCCCCCCTACGGGGAGTGGGTTGATCCACGTGGCATGGAATCCTTTCGTTGGTCAGTGCCTGGTAGCCCTAAGGGTATTTTACCCAAGGACTCAAGGTTGGTTCTTGGGGTTTAGGCCTTGACCTCCTAACACCAAACCATGAATTTGAAGGCATCATTAAGGCTCTAATCTAACATCAAGCTTTAACTTAGTCTACTCGTTTTAGGTTAGTCACTAGTCTAGTCTACAACTTTCTGGAATATTACAGTGCCTTAGATTTTTGGAGGCAAATACACCCTAGCCTAGCCACTTCCCAAGGACCACGGGCAGGACCACGGCTCGTGGAGCCTACCGTGGTGCCTAACACTAGGCTGCCTAGTGAGGGTTGTTTTGGTAAATTCCATTTCAAGTGGTTATAAAGTGAGGTCATTTTGTAGAGTCTTAGTACACCTATATATATTTTAACCCTTTAATCACCCCAATTTAGTCATTATTTCCCAAGACCCAAACTAAATTCCCAAAAGCTCTCCTCTCAAATATTTCTCTCTCTAGAACTAGAAGAAGAAGAAGAGGAAAAAGAAGACGATTCAAGCTAGGTCAAATTCCTCCAATCTTCCAAGCTTTGTGAGGGATTTGTTTCCAAGGCATGATATCTTATTCATCCATGGATTTTTCCATCCATGGAGCCCCCCTAGAATTACCCAATTTGATGAAGAATTCCCCAATTCAAGTTAGAGTTTCTTCAATGTTGTGGGTTATGATGTATGTTGATCCAATTGAGTGGATATTGATTGTTATAAATAAATTAGTAGTGAATCATGTTATTATGAATACATTACATGTTTTTCATGTCTAACCCTAGTCTAATTGATGGAATTGAAGTAAGTGGGTTTTATGCCTTAAGAAGGGAAATTGAGGATTTAGAGATAATCTTCTAAGATTGATGATATGTATTGTATATTGCTTGAGATTAGGGAACATGCATGGATATGAATTGAATTAGGTTAAACAATAAATGTTGAATCATGATTAGTAATTGTTGGCTTTAAGCCTATATGAAGATATATGATTGAAATTGGTTAAGAATGAAGAATGTAGGTAGAATACCTTGAGAATTAGGTCTATGAGATGCTAATGAGAAGTATTGCTTGAGATTAAAGCTTGTAGTTATGAATGTTAACTTCTACGGCTTTGTGAGTAAGGTTAATATATTTAATTATGAGTGTCAAGGCATTGAGAGTGAAGTGTCTATGATTATGATATGTTATTGTGTTCTTGAAAGGATATTCAAACACACACACCTATGTATGAATATGATATGATGTGAAAGGTTCTCTCACATAGAATGATTCTAGATTGAAAGGCTTTCTCACCTAAAATAAATCAAAGTATGTTTAGTTATGTTAGCTTGAAGTTGTGTTATGAACTACCTTCATGAATAGATTGACTTGGTAAGACAAGAACATTTCATGGTAGCTGATACGCTCAAATTACACCTCCTTACAGAAGCATAAGCGATCGTTATCAAGTACAGAACCCAACTTGTAGGTTGGGGTCGATCCCACGAGGAAAATGGTTTAGACTTTACTTTAACTCACAATTATATTCGATT
>JAJOOO010003707.1:0-45325 GCA_029582685.1 Solanum piurae
CCAAAATCTTCAAAACGAACTTAGGAAATTAATAATTGCTCAAGTTGCAAGTTAATCTCCCTAAGTCAAGAACTAGAATAGAACAATAATGTCTAACCTCCAAAAATGAGGTTTACATGCCCTATTTATAAAAAACAAGTCCTAAATAAAAAGGGAAACAAAATAAGGAAAGTTTCATTCAGGCACGCGTTTTCAATCCACGAGACTGACTTACGGACCGTCAATGGATCTACAGTCCGTGAGTCCCTTCCGTCAGCCAAGACTTGGAAAATATTTCAGCTTCCAAAATCCAGCTTCTCTGAAGCAAACGACGGATGTGTAGTACGGACCGTAGATCGATCTACGGTCCGTCAATCCCCCTCCGTAGCTCCACACTTGGAATCTTCAAAAATCAGGTACTGGAACCCTCGCAGTATCCAACTACGGATCAAAAGTACAGTCCGTAGATCCATCTACGGATCGTCAATGGCCACCGTGGTTCCACACTTGCTCAGATTTCCCTGATTTGCCTCCATGACTTGGCTGCTGATCTACGACCACCATCTACGGAGCGTCAATGGACCTACGGTCCGTAGATTACCTCCGTAGATGCCCTTTTCTGCATTTCTTTCAGCTGTCTCTTTAATTCTGCGCCTGAACATCTTTCCAGCAAAATATGATAAAAACACATAAAAAACCAATACGAAAAGGCCCTAGACACACACAACTTGTAAGTGAAATGTATTAAAAATACCGTAAACTCACGGTATATCATTGACTCACCTGCACGTTAGTAGAATAGATAAATAGTAATAAATATTGCAGTAAGTAAATAACACAAATAGTTTTTATACTAGTTCGAAACATCGATGTGGTGCCTAGTCCAGTCCCCTTGGGTTTCAAGTGTTTCCTTTAGAGCCTGTTGAGAATTTGGGTGTTGCAGAATGTTACAATTGAGAGCCCTGTTTGATATACAAATCAGAACTTCTTCTTCGACACAACCTCTACCTGTATAACCTACACTCAAATCTTTCTTTCTCTTTTATATTCAATTGTTCACTCAAGTGTGTACAAAGTTTTATGAAAGATAAAAGAAGATTACAATATTAGTTCAAGTGAAGTGCGTGCTTCACAATTATGGCTAAGAGAGTTTATATAGATGTGGACGGCTGCTGCTCTACTATGGAAACCCAAGGGTGTTCAAATCAAGGATCCTTAAATTGAGTCCTTGATTTATTTTGATTGATTTGCTGAATCATGTCGATATCAGATATGTGCATGATTAAATCAATTCCTTCCTTTGTTAGATGATCTACTTGAATCTTGACTGATATTGATAAACTTCAGAATATATTCTTCTATGAGTGATTGACAAATTAAATCAATTCCTTCCTTTGTTAGATGATCTCCTTGAATCTTGGCTGATATTGGTAAACTTCAGAATGTATTCTTCTATGATTGATTGATAGATATTCTCTTTCCTTTTTCAAATGTTTGTATTGATTGACTGGACTTTTCTTGCCTTCCATGCGTGGCTCCATGAATCTTGGTTGGGATTCTGGTTGTCTTGATTTATCTTCTTGATATTATTTTCCATAATACCTTCTTGATTTACAGGCTGCTCGATTTCCTTGCTTTTTGATTTCTTGTGAGTAGATTATGAGTTAGCTTGTCATTATTTAAAATATCATAAGTTAACATTAAGTGCATTTAATTAAGTAGAAAGCCATATATACTATCCATCCGTTGTTCGGGACTTTGCTTCTTGCCCCATGCATAATTAAGAAATCACTGATATTTTTTGGCCGTTAATCAATTAAATATCCTTACTGAATATATTTAAAATATAATTGCAGAAAAGTCAGAAAGGGCAAATAGGAGTTACTTTGGTCACTCATATGTTTGTGCCCAAAATCAATACACCTGAAGGACTCAAGGCCCCACTAAGAGCTCTTGATTTTATGTTGGGATGGTAAGTGCTACTGACCACATTAGCCAGTGCCACATGCATGACTTCTTGACACTCTAAGCAACTTGCAACTTTTTTTTATTAGCTAGATATTACACATGCTCTCTACCACTCTTGGTGCCACCAGGTAATTATGACCTTTAACTTTAGGTATATATAAATAGATACTTAAACTTATATAAAATTGAACAAATAGACACATTCATTTTACATAACACCCTACCTGACAATTTTGTGTCCTACATGTATTATGCCATGTAGGACACATGTGTCTACTTGTTCAATTTTATACAATTTTAGGTGCCTACATGTGCACACTCAAATTTCGAAGACATAGTTATCCACTGAAGCCAAGTTAAGGGTCATGTTTATGTATTATGTCTTTTTTTTACTGATTTGATCCGCTAAAAAAGACAACTAGAAACCAAATAAAACTACTGCAACATATTCCCTCTGTTCAAATTTATGTGATAATTTTCATTTTTAAATAGTAAAGCATTTTAAATTTGATTGAAAATTTGCTCATGAAATCATCACATTTTTTGAAATGAAATTTATATATGTGTAAACTATGAAAAAGGTACTATAAGTCACAATAATTGACAATTCAAAATATTTACTAAAAGATATATAAAAAATTTAATCATGTCTAGGTGATTGATAAAACGATATATATTATATTAATACAGGTGGATAGTAGTTAATCTCTTATATATTAATACAGGTTTTTGGATCCAATAACATATGGTGATTACCCAGCAAGCATGCGAGCTATGGTAGGGCATCGACTCCCAAAATTCACAACTGAGGAATCAAAGCTAGTGAAAGGTTCAATGGATTTCTTAGGGTGTAATTACTATACCACATATTATGCTTCTCCATTGCTCTCTGTTAATAAAGTTAATCTCACCTACACCACTGACAATCATGCTGATCTTTCACGTAAGACAACAAACAAACACTATTTCATACTTCTTTTGTCATAATTTATATGACACATTTCGTTTTTCGAGAATCAATCGTTTTAAGTTTGACCGAGAATTTGCTCATGAAATCTTCAAATTTTTAAAAATGAAATTTCTATATTATAAGTCATAATAATTGATAATTCAAAATATTTACAAGATATATAAAAAATGTATGGTAAAAATACTAATTTGAAATTCGAAATGTGTCGCATAGGGGTATATATCTTCTTTAGTTTCAAATAATTACTTTCTTCTTTTTTTCTATTAAGCATTAAAGGACGGAAAACCTATTGGCACACCGGTACTCTTTCTTTCCTATTTCTTTTCTTGTAATTCAGACTTTTCTCTTTAAAATTTTGACTCATATATATGTTAATTAATGTGTGTAGACTGCCTTGGATTGGCTTTTCATTTATCCAAAAGGAATCTATGGTCTCATGCTTCACATCAAGGAAAAGTATAACAATCCTCCCATTTACATCACCGAAAATGGTACTTACCTCACTTTTGGTGGTCTTCAAAGATTAGTGTAACATAACTGCTAAAATATTTGAATTAAAAATTTCAGGGATGGCAGAAATCAATAATAGCACAATGTCACTTAAAGAATCTTTGAATGATGATATGAGGATAAAGTATTATGAGGGCCATCTATGGTTTCTATCAAAAGCTATAAAGTATGTTTTCTTCTGTAGATTTTTTTGTTTTATTTTGGAAAATATTAGAATCTAATATAAATAAGTTGCATAATGTGCAGGGCTGGAGCAAACGTTAAAGGACATTTTGTGTGGTCGCTCTTAGATGATTATGAATGGGATGTTGGTTTGACTGTGCGGTTTGGCCTCACTTTTGTTGACTACAAGAATGGTCTTAAATGATACCATAAGAAATCTTCTTACTGGTACAAGATATTTCTATTGTACACTGGCTTATAAATTATGTCACTCTTTCTAGTAGCTCTACTTTGGAAAATTGCATTTTAATTTAGAGGTCCATGTGAATTTAAGAGCTCTACTTACACTCTCTGATGAGTGTTGACAGAAAATAAATGTGAACTTGACAAAATGAAGAGAAATTACAATAGAAAGGAGTCGAGTCCCGAAAATACATAATAAAATGAGGAAAGGGAAGGGTGAATAAGAAAAATATTCAATAACTTTTATTGGCCATGGCAAGACATAAAGTATGAAATTGAATTTCCCTTTGAAAAAAAATGCATATAGGATATATAATTAATAATCATATGTAATATAACAAAAATATCGATATAATTACATATATCTAATTAATGACAGAAAAAAATATAACAATCTGCACAATAACTCGAATATAAACTCTCCATAGTAATACTCAAGGAAGCTAAGCATCATTCATGGATGCAATTCATGAGAAAAAGATCCGAGAAGAAGAACAAAATTGGAAAAAATCTCTTCACTAATTTCCATTCATGAGTTTGTGTATTTATACAAGGAAAAGACGAAATATCTAACAGATCAATACAACTGGCATATTAACAGAATTAATGCTAATGCTAACTAACTATATTAACTAATTGATCTGTTGGATAGGCTAACTAACTAATTGAACTGTTTAACTAACTAACATCATAATTAACTAATGTTAATACCCCACTCCTCCTCAAGTTGGAGGTGTGGGGAACATTGACAACTTGTCCAATGCTGCAAAATGTCTTATACTAGTAAATGTCTTAGTTAAGATCTCTACCAGTTAAATGTCTGAGCTTATGTGATGCAGTGAAATAAGTCACGCATTTAGTAGATCCCTCACAAAGTCACAATCAATTTCAATGTGCATTATTTGCTCATGAAATACTGGATTTCTAGTAATGTGGAGAGCTAGTCGATTGTCACAATATACTTCAATGGGGTCTGTAGTGGTACTGTAAGCTTTGTTAGTAACCTGCTAAACCAAACAAGTTCACCTGCAACTTTCTTCAAGGCTCTATACTATGCCTTTGCTGAAGATAGGGATATAGTTTCTTTCTTCTTGGGTTTCCAGATAAGTGGACTATTTCCTAAGAACATAATATAACCACGTGCTGACTTCCTCGAATCAGGGCATGCAGCCCAATCAGAATCACAATAGGCCTTGATAGTGTATGATTGGTCATGTGACATGAAAATTCCTAAAAAGGGATCTATCTTGAGATTTCTTAATAGGTGGAATGCTGCTTGCAAGCGTGGTTCTCTAGGATCCTGCATGAATCGGCTAAGGTGTTGCACATTGTATTATATGTCTATTCTAGTGTTAGTTAGGAAGTTCATCTTTCTAATGAGATTTCTGTAAAATAGAGGTTCTGACAAGGGAGTTCCTTCTTTGACATGGAGTTTCACTGCAGGGTCTAGTGGAGAACTGCAGATGCTCATGGTTGCAACATTGTAAGTTTAACAGGTCAAGAACAAACTTACTTTGTGAAATGATAAGTCCATCCCCTTTATTGAGTACCTCCATCCCAAGAAAGTAGTGTAACTTTCCCAAGTCTTTGATTTTGAACTAATCATGCAAGAAGATTTTGAGTTCGTTAATCTCAAAAAAGTTTGTGCCCCCAGTTAGAATACCATCATCTACATATATAACAACAAAGACAGTGCAACTTTCAAGGCTTCTAATGGAAAAGTGAGTAGTCATTCAATGAGTGAGTAATCTATGGAGTACAAGGCCTTAGACAACTTGGCATACCACTGCCGATTGGCTTCCTTTAGGACCACATAGGGATTTCTTCAACTTATACACCATCCCTAGTTTATGTACCACCAAACCTAGTGGCATCTTCATATACACCTCTTCATGAAACTCAACATGGACGAATGCATTTTTTACATCAAATTGGAAGATGCTCCAGCCCTTCATTACTGTTTTGGCTAACAAGGCCCTCACAATTGTCATCTTAATCAATACTCAATAGTGAGAAGGTTTTGCGTAATCAATCCAGCTTGTTGAGTATAGGCTTTCACTAGAAGCCTTACCTTGAACCTTTCAATAGTCCCATCTAGTGGTGGAAAATGACCGGGTTGGGTAAAATTTGGGCGGGTTGAAAATGGATCAACATAAAATGGGTAGTAATTCAACCCGCCCATATTTGATATTGGTAAAAATGGATTAGGTAATAACTGGGTTGGGTAAAATACTAGTTTCCCCATATTTACCCTTATTTTCATGAGTAAATAGTACTCTACTTAAGAATTCAACATGGAGAAAAAATATTTGTCTTTTTAGATGAAAAATGTTGAAAATGCTTCATTTAGTTTTATTGTATCATAAAAGTTAAAAAAAAAATCCTATAACTTTTCAATATAAAATAAATTTTATGTAATAACAAGGGGAAAATATTTTTAATTTCAAAGTAAATGAATATTTGCATTATAGGACTAAAACGTGGTTAATGAACTTTAAGCAATGTCAATACTAATATATGATTTGCTTATTTTAAACTATTATTTATTATCCAATATAAAATTAAACAAATAAAAAAATATAATTATAATTAATAAAAGAAATGTACATTTAAAATATATATTTTTGGAGGGCCAAAGACTACACCTTTTCAATTATAGAGAAAAATAATTAGTTCTATTGAAGAACATAAAAAGGAAGAGAAGTTACAATATTTTTTAGTGATATCATGAATTTTGAGTGAATAAATGTTAGAAGCTTAACCATTTGGCTAATCCATATTTTACCCATATTTTATGGATTGAATATGGGTATCAACCCATATTTTACCTATGTAAAAAATCACTCACCCAACCCATTAAAATATGGGTGTGTTACCAAAATATGGACTCATTTTCCGGCACTAGTCCCATCCGTCTTATGTTTTACCTTGTACACCCACCTGCACCTTATGGCTTTCTTGGCACTAGGTACATCCACTAGATCCCAAGTATGGTTTGCCTGCAATGCCTCAAACTCTTGTGTCATGACTAGCTGCCATGAAGGGTTCATAGAAGCCTCCCCTTATGAAGATGGTTCATTATCACTACTGACTTTTCTCATAAGTGTCTGGCTTTCATGCTCCAGGACTTTATGTGGTATGTGCTGGTGTTTGGAGAATGCAATATTGAGGCGAATGTTGGCCTTATGTAACTGGCTAAGTGTGCTATTTTTATTTATAGTTTTAGGTAGGATGTATCATGCATGAATATGGGTAGTTTGTGTGACCTAAAGGGTCTAATTGTAACTATTGACTCAACTATGAGAACATCATTAGAAGGTTGAGTGGCAGTATTGGAATCAACCGGATGATTAGATGAGGTATGAACTAGAGTGTCACTTGCATAAACTAGTTGTTTTCAACATTTTGTATAATATGTGGTCCAATATCAGTTTTAACAGTGTCTATGAAAGGCGTAGAATGTAGAATAGTAAGAAAGGAAGAGACATCAGAAACTACAACAAAAAGAAAGACAACTTCTTTAAAGATTACATTTCTGGAAACATGTATTTTCTTTGTGGACACACTAAGAAGTTTGTAACCTTTTGATCCAAAATGATATCCTATGAAGATGTGAGGTGTGGTCCTAGCTTGAAATTTTTCTTTGTTAGACTTTTGAAAACTGGGGTAACAAAGCCAACCAAAAGTTCTCATGTGAAAGTAGGATGGTCTGGATATATACAATAACTCATATGGACATTTTCCCTTGATGTGGGAGGTAGGAGGTCTATTGATGATGTACGTGGCACACAATAAACACTCTCCCCAGTACCCCAATGGAAATTTATATTGTAAAAGGAGTGCTCTCGCAGTTTCTAGCAAATATTTGTGTTTTCTTTCCAATATACCATTTTGTTGTGGTGTCTAGGGGTAGTTTTTATCATGGATAATTCATTCTTATTTCAGAAATGATGAATTAGTTTATGTGTTGACAAACTCAAGGCCATTGTTAGTCCCGATGGACTGGACACTAGTTTTAAACTGGGTTTCAATCATGGATATGAAAGTTTTGATGATTGCTAAGGTGTTGCTCTTACATGTCATAATTGAGTCCATGTACACCTGCTATAGTCATCAACAAAGGTGGTGAAATATCTGTAGATATCATGTGTGATCATATGGTAGGGGTGATGAATGGTAAATTTATACTCATTTGAGGCCTATTTAGCTAAACAATTAGTGTTTTCAATGCCTAATTATGTATTATTCTAATAATATTTTGATTATTTGCAACTATGAAGGCTAATGGACAAGGCAATGATGAATGTTTGAAAGAATTGCCAAAAATATAAAAAAGAAGTGTAAATTCCGCATTGTTGATCGCCTAGAAAGAAGGGCGGATCGCCAAATGAGTAATGCCTAGCCCAAAGAGACAGTGCACACCACTTGAATTAATCGGGGCAGATTAGCAAACAGAAAGGGAAATGATGACTTGCTGAATGAGAGAGGCGAACATGCTGACCATCGCCGAAAGGAACAGTACATGAAGAAAAATTGAAGGCTTGTAAGGCAAACGAATGTGGTACTTAGGGATATGCTGAATATGAAAAAAAAACTCGAACAAGCTCGCTGACTAAGATTCAAACACCTGACGCCTAAAGCAAGAGAAAGACGAGCTGGAGAGCATTTGGCGATTCACCTAGTATGACCGACGATCCCGACTAACGTTACCCAATATGTCACATAATGAGTTTTAGGCCAAAATTTTGGGAAATTATAAATATCCCAAAAGAGAGAGAAAGTAGAGAGTTTAGAGTTTCTAAGTCCTACAAAATAGTTAGAGAATTCTGAGTCTTATCTTTGAGAGAAACACTTTACTTTGTGAAGAACACTTTTATTTTTTGGGGTTTTCCAACTTTTGCTCTTGAAATTGACAATTTGAAGTAGAAATTCAAAATGGGTATTGCCTGTAATTGCTAATTTCATGTTACCCTGACTGATTTCATGAAAGGTATAATTTCTTTACTCTTTGTGATGGGTGGCTAGAACAACAAAATCTAGGGGTGCAATCATGGGTTGGGTGTTGATTTAATGTAGTGGGTATTGATTTATGCTATGTTTTTCTGTTGTTCATACATGGATTTGGCTCATTAGCATGTGGTTAACTTATGGATTAAAGTTTAAAACTTAATTCATACTTTTGATCTCTGATTGATGCTGGAAAGAGATTGATTGGAATGAGAAATTAGTCCAATACTCGTAATTTAGGTTTGATGTCTGTAACTTGCTTGAAAATAGAGGTTATGGGTCAAAGCTATTTTTCAGAATCTATGAAATGATGCTATGAGATCGAAATAAGATTAGTGTCATTGAAGATGACCCAGCCTATCCATGAATGTTCATCATTATAGAGCAACACAATTACCCCTCTGACATTGATTTACAATCCCCACACCCCTAGATTACTTGTTACTTATTTGGATTTCTGAAATCTTGACTTAATTATGACTTTTGATAATCAAATCATTTTATTAATTTGGTGAAATCATCCACCAACTTGTTTTTATTGTTGCAAATGAATGAATTTACATTCCAAATTTCCTTATAGAATTCCTTGCCTTGTACCATTCTCTGCGGGATTCAACCCCAACTCTTAGTTGGATATTTTTATTAACAATGACCGATTACTCTTTTAATTTGTTTTAAAGAGTAGTTTGAGCATTATAAAAAATGACGCCACCTCCGGGGAACGGTGGTTGAGAATTTTATTTAAGAAATTAGTTTGTCAATTTATTTAGTTGTAGTAAATTATTCCTTTGTGTTATTGTTTGCTGATTTGCAAGTTTAATACATTGAGAGACTAGGGTAGTGACAATGATAGTCACGACGGTCAAAATGACAACATGACTAATTTGAAAGACATGCATGTGAACATCATTCAAAGTACGGGAGCCATCCAATTACCTCCTACATCTGGGAAGGCAATCTTTCATGTGATCGAAACAATGTTACTTCTGCTCCAATTAAGAGAAATATTTGGAATATTAGCTCATGAAGATCCCCATAAACACCTTAGAAATTTGTGGATATGTGTAGGTTGTTTGTGCTCAATGTGAGAGTCCATAAGATTGAGATTATTCTTGTTCACTTCGACGGGTGAAACTACTAGATGGTTGACAGAATTTCCAAATGATTTGATCACTTCTTGAGAGGATTTAACTATAACCTTCTTGGTGATATTATTTCTCCCTTTAAAGATGGTCAATCTTATCGAATCCAAAACTTCAAGATAATTGAAGGGTAAACCTTTACATGAGACATGGTTGTGGTTCCAGAAATCGTTGTTGTAATGCGCAACACTTAGTGTTCCATACCAATATTTGTTGTAATACTTCTATTGTATCTTTGATTAAATAAACAAAGGCATCGCTGATCAACTTTCCCAAGTAGGGCTAATGTGACAACTATATGAAGTGTCATCATTTATGCTTAATGAGATGACAAAGGTAAACCGAGCATGGAATACTAGAGAAGACTAAGTGTCATCTAAGCATGAGCAAATAAAATATTGAGAAAGAGCATGAGTGAGATGAGAACATGGCCAAAATACTGACTCAACCTGATTTATTATCTAAGCATGTCGTGGGAGGTGAAGTCAAATCAATGAATGCAGTTGGAACTAGTATTGGGCAGTGCCCAGAGGATGCCAAGTTTGAGGCATTATACAATAAGAAAGTTCAATATTTGGGAAACTAAATGGGGGGTTTTCACTCAAACTACCAAAGACAAGGTGGGAACCAAGGTTAGAACAAGAGATGGTGGTTTGAAAGATTGGAAAATTGGAATTGGAGAGATAGGGAGGCTGACAAAGATAGATATGTTCCTCCCCATGATCATCAATGACCAAAGGACCCCATTGGGAACAGAAGGGAACCGAACCGACAAAATACTTATAAGAATCTTGAACAAGGTTGAAGCATCCAACAAAGTGTTAAAGAATTTTAAAAATGACTTATCCAATCAAGCATCTGGAGACTCAAATGTGCAATCATAATAGAGATCCACTGAAGGCGTTTTGCAGACTTATTGTTCTCCGCCTTCTGAGCTGGAAAATGTGAAAGAGTTAACTGTCAACTTAGGCAATCTGAGCTCCAAACGACGATTCACCTAAGTACCCTATGCAGACTCCATTGACTCTGCCAGATCGGCTTACATATTTGGTATTCATTCAGGCGTGTTCGTCGAGCTTCAACTGTATTCAACGATTCACCGATCACACTTGGTGATGTATGTCGTGACTGCCGAAAGTTCTTGGTATAAAAAGGCCAAGGGTCTTTTGGTTTCAAAAATAAAATCCTTTGCTATCTCTGAGATCGTTTTCTCCCTTTCACTTTCAATACTATATTGCAGTCTGTAAGTGTCCTTGTGTGTGATTCTCGAGTGCATGGAGTGCTTTGTCTTGCATAATTGGCCGCCCAAAACTCTAACTCTCGTCTCTTGCTAGCGAGTACTCCTACTTGAGGTTAGTGTTCAATGTCTATCTTGTATTTTCATTTAAAATGGTGTTTTATGTATGGGCATCATGCAATTTAATAATTCTTATTCGTTAATTTTGTTGGGTAGTGCTACATTGTTAGAATTGAACTCTGCATATAAGTTAGATGTTTGAGCATGTGTCCGAAAGTGCTAAGTTGAGTGTGCTGGTTATTTGTTAAAATTGAATGGTGAATATTGACGGGTCTGTCTTTAATTTTACTTGGGTGAAGTCTTATTAGCCCATTGGTGACCCGATTGCATGAATTTTCCCAAAGATAGATGGAGTGACGACTTTCTTAAGGGTAAATTATCAATTTGAACAATACTTTGTGATATTTGGGGGAAATCTGATTACCCAAGGGTATAAAAGCATATGGGTAGATTGCCAAGTTGATAGGGAACTAAATATTGTTGCATATGTTGGTTTAACTTGTGAAAATAGGCATTGTGCTAAACACTACCTGTTCGGCGGGCTTGTCTTAGCTTGCCAAGTTGGTTAGGTGAATCTCCGAGTAAGCCCTCACTTGCCTTCTTGTGTAAATATGTGACATGGGGTACTGTTCCATTCAATAGACTTGTCTTAAGTGGACGAAACCCACTTGGTGAATCGTCAAGTGGGAGTGGACATCACCCTTTATGCCTGTTTCTTTTCATTTTACACTGTCAGTTTTGGCGGAATTGTCTTAGCTCACCGAAACCAACTGGGCGAATCTCTGAGTTGAAAATAAATCTTCCCTTCATGCCTGAGTTCTATGATATTTGGTACTGTCCATTTCGACGAGCTCACCGAAGCTCACACATTTTGTTAGGCGGACTTCCTTCTCATTAGGCGAGCATCAGAACATTTTTTGAACTGTGCTCTAATTTGATTTTCATTTCAACTAACCTTCACCGATTCTATGTTTGGAAATGTTGTATTTTGTAGGAAATAGTTAAAGCACTAGGAAAAAGAATAGCGACATCTGATTCAAAGCATGACACTCCTCCTCCTATAAAGCGACAAAAAAGGATAGTCCTTAACGAGCCATCTGAGGCTCTTAGACAACAGACCACTCCACGCTCTCCTACATGTGTTGTTAAGAAACCAAGGAAACATATAGCCAAGAAACGTACGGATATTAGATCCAAATTGGAATCACCTTCTCAAGATCCGACCCCTTTCTCTCGTGTTCTCCCTATAATCGCTCCAAAAGCCCTTAATAGGCTCAAGGTTGTTGGAGAACGAACAATTCTTGAGGAGAAAAAGCTCTCCACTGATAGAGTAATGAGTGATTACCCGACCATTTGGGAAACCATTAAATTTCACCGGTTCGAACAATTTACAAGAACAGACACCCATATGTGCCAAAATGGGTCAGAGAATTGTACAAGGCCTACACAAAGACCCTGCCTATGAAGAGAAAGGGCCTAGTGTGGAAGACTTTAGAAGAAGTGGAGGTCCGTGGAAATAATGTACACTATAATCCAAGTGAAATAAATGATTGATTTTTTGGGCACTAAAAGCAACAAAACAAGTAGATATAAGCTTTAGATGAAATTTGATTTGGATGCCTTAAGAAGAAACAAGGGGGTACTGCCCAACAACACGATTCTCAACAAGCAGACTTCTAAACACAAGTCAAGTTATATAGAACACGGGTACTCCTATCACTCCAACCAATCTCCACAACTACAAGCTGCATAAAACCATCCCAACCTAACATTGCAAAATTTAAATTGCTCATAGTCAATGACAATACTCCAACAATTTCAGATCAATATTACACATGATAAATTTATCAATCACCAGTCCCATTGAAAAGCACTCACAAGTTCACTATGACAAAGATATTCAATACAATGAAATGCAAAACCAAGTATGGTGATGCATGACTAACCTAGTGATACTCACCCAGTGTCTCTCAGTCAGGGACCTATGAGGGACATATCTTACCTTACATCTTTTACGGTGTGCGACACGACTGATAATTTTCAAATGTCCTCTTTAAAACTAAATAAAAGAGACAACGGTCATAGTCAATAAAAACCCAACAAAGAGTCAGGGTCGAATTCCACATGAAATGGTATATCATAGAGAATTTCTATCAAGAAATTTGGATTTTTAAATTGCTCATTTGTAATAATAAGAACAAGTGGATGGATGATTCCACCAATTTAATAAAAAGATTTGGTTATCAATTTTCACAATTAAAACAAAAAGTACAAGAAATTCAAGAATTAATAAACAATTCAGGGGTGCAGGAATTTGAAATCAATGTCACATAGGAGTAATTGTATTGCTCTATATTGATGAACATTCACTAAAGGCTAAGTCATCTTCAATGACACTAATATTCTTTCGATCTCATATCATCCTTGAATAAAATCTCCTCTCGGTCTCATCTATATGCCAATCTAAACAAGCAAATACCTTACTCTATTATCTCTTTTGATGAAGAAATTGGGTAAATAGATCTGATCCATAACCTCTATTTTCAAGCAGGTTACATATAGTAAACCTAGATTGCTAGTATTTGACTAATTACCAACTCCAATCAATCTTTTAGAGCATCGACCGAAGATCGAAAGTAGGAATTAAGTTTGCAACCTTAACCCATAAATTAACCCCATGCTAATTAGCCCAAATTCATGTATGAACATCAATAAAACAGAGCATATCACATTACCACTACATTAAATCAACCGCCTACCCCATAATTAATGCACCCATATAGGTTGAGATTTAGGCACCCATCACAAAAAGTAACAAAATTATTCCTTAAATGAAAGCAACCATGGGTAACATAAAATTAAATAATTACAAGTAAACCCACGTTGGATTCAATTTGAATTTGTCAATTTCAAGAACAAAAGTTGAAAGCCCTAAAAACTATAAAGTGTTCTTCACAAGGTAAAGTTTCTCTCTATAAGTTCAAACTATCAATCTTTGTATCAAAACAATTTTTTTCAGAACTCTCTTTTTCTCTCTCCTTTGGGCTGAAGGCACAAGTACCCCCCTAGACTATGACAGAAATCCCAGAGATACACCTTAACTAAACTAAGGTCATATTACCCCCTGAACTCATTTTATATATAATATTGTACACCTTTTGTCTTATGTGGCACACCCCATGACTCCACGCCGTTGAGGCGCGTGGGGTATATTTGGATGCCACGTAACCCAAAAAGGTGTACAAAATTACAAAAAAAATGAGTTCAAGGGGGTAATAGGACCTTAGTTTAGTTAAGGTGTGTCTCTGGGATTTGAGTCATAGTCTAGGGAGGTACTTCTACCTTTTCCCATTTATAGTTACCCAAGATTTTTCCCAAAAACTCAATGTGCGTCTATTCGACGACATTAGTCGGTCTCACCAAGCTCGTTCGACAAATCGCCACTTGTGCTTCAGCTCTCCTTCACATGCTCTAGGCTTCAGATATTTGACCCTCAGTCGGCGAACTCGTTTTAGTCTACCTTTCATGTTTGGCACTTCGTCGAGTACCACTTTAGTTTGCCTTTCAAGCCTTCAATTTTTCCCTTTTCTCGGTCATATTTGGAGATGATCAACAAGGCCACCTTTCTCATTGGGCACATCGCCTTCTCATTTGGAGATCGCCGACCTGTCTTGATAGAAATAAGTGTTGTGCAGTGTCATTTTGGGCAAGGTCATGCTCACCAAGCAATCCTCCCTTCATGTTTGGAAATCATCAATGTGTAGTTTGAACTTCTTTCTGCATTTTTGGTCATTCTTTCAAACATTCATCCTTGCCTTGTCCATTAGCCTTTATAGCTGCAAATCATTAATATATCATCAGAATAGGATAAAATTAGGCATTGAAGATACTAATTATTAAGTTAAATAGACCTTAAAAGAGTGCAAATCTACCACTCATCAACACCCCAACTTAAATTTTTGCTTGTCCTCAAGTAAATGAAGAACACAATTAGCTCAATAAGGGTGTCTACAATAGTACTCAATGAGAGCTAACATGCAAGTGCCATAACAATACTACTCTCAAAAATATTCTACACTCAATAATGATCAAAAAGCTTCAAATGATGATTAGCCGGTTTCAACACAAGCTCAAGCTCTCTTTAGTTTCTTTTCTAATGCAAGACCATGTTTTAATAAATGCATTCAAGTGCCCTCAAATCAAGAATGATTCCATGCTCTCACAAAGAAAATCAACAAAGAAATAAGGAATCAATGCAACTCTCACTCTCTAAAAATCCATATTTTTGATCGCCTAGAAAGAAGGGAAGATCACCCAATGTGTATGACCTCGCCCGAAGAGACAGTGCACAACACTTGAATTAATCGAGGTAGGTGGCAAACCAAAAGGGGAACGATGACTCACTGAATGAGAAAGGCGAACATGGTGACCAGCGCCAAAAGGAACAATACATGAAGAAAAATTGAAGGCTTGAAAGGAAAACAAATGTGGTACTCGGTGATGTATTGAATATGAAAAAAATACTTGAACGAGCTCGCTGACTGAGATTCAAACACCTGAAGCCTATAGAAAAAGAAAGGTGAGCTGGAGAGCATTTGGTGATTCACCTAGTATGATCAGTGAGCCCGACTAACGTTACCCAATGGGTCACATATTGAGTTTTAGGTCAAATTTTTGGGAAATTATAAATAACCCAAAAGAAGAGAAAGTAGAGAGTTAAGAGTTTCTAAGTCCTACAAAATAGTTAGAGAATTTCGAGTCTTATCTTAGAGAGAGAAACACTTTACTTTGTAAATAAGACTTTTAATTTTTGATGTTTTTCAATTTTTGCTCTTGAAATTGACAATTTGAAGTAGAAATTCAAAATAGGTATTGCTTGTAATTGCTAATTTCATGTTACCCCAGTTTCTTTCATGAAAGTATAATTTCTTTACTCTTTGTGATGGGTGGCTAAAACCCCAAAATCTAGGAGTTCAATCATGGGATTTGGTGTTTGATTTAATGTAATGGGTATTGTGTTATGCTATGTTTGTATTGTTGTTGTTCATACATGGATTTGGGCTAATTAGCATGGGGTTAACTTATCGATTAAGGTTGTAAACTTAATTCTTACTTTCGATCTCCGATTGATGCTCAAACGTGATTAATTGGAGTGGGTAATTAATCCAAAATTTGCAATTTAGGTTTGATATCTGTGAATTACTTGAAAACAAATGTTATGTGTCAACTATATTTTCCCTATTGTTGCATCAAAATAGAGAATATTGTAAGGTATTGGGTTGTTACTATAGCAAATAGATGAGACTTGAAGGAGATTATATGAAATGATGCTATGAGATCAAAATAAGAATTAGTGTCATTAAAGATGACTCAGCCTATCCATTAATGTTCATCGTTATAGAGAAACACAATTACCCGTATCTGAGATTGATTTTCAATCCACACAACCCTAGATTACTTGTTACTTATTTGAATTTCTTAAATCTTGACTTAATTGTGACTTTTGATAACCAAATTATTTTATTAATTTGGTGGAATCATCCGCCCACTTTTTTTATTGTTGTAAATGAATGAATTTACATTCCAAATTTCCTTATAGAATTCCTTGCCTTGTACCAATTCTCTGTGGGATTCGACCCCGACTCTTAGTTGAGCATTTTTATTGAAAATGACCTATTACTCTTTTAATTGGTTTTAAAGAGTAGTTTGAGCGTTATAAAAAATGGCGCCGCTGCTGGTAACGGTGGTTGAGAATTCTATTTAAGAAAGTAGTTTGTAAATTTGTTTAGTTGTAGTAGATTATTGCTTTGTGTTGTTGTTTGCTGATTTGCAGGTTTAATACAATGAGTGAATAATATAGAGACAATGATAGTCATGACGGTCATAACGACAACTTGACTGATTCAAAAGACATACCTGTGAACATCATTCAAACCATGAGAGACATCTAGTTACCTCCTACAACTGGGAGGGCAGTCTTTCATGTGACCGAAACAATGCTACATTTTCTCATATTAAGAGAAATATTTGGGATTTTAGCTCATGAAGATCTCCATGAACACCTTATAAATTTTGTGGATGTGTGTAGGCCCTTTATGTTCAATAACATCTCACAAGAGTCCATAAGATTGAGGTTATTTCTATTCTCTTTTGACGGGTGAAACTACTAGATGGTTGGCAAAATTGCCAAATGACTCGATCACTTCTTGGGAGGATTTAACTAAAGCGTTCTTGGAGAGATTCTTTTGGGCTTTGAAGATGGTCAAGCTTAGCGATCGGATCCAAAACTTCAAGAGAATTGAAGGTGAACCTTTACATGAGTCATGGTTGCGGTTCCAGAAATTACTATGGCAATGCACAACACATGGTGTTCTAGACAATTTGTTGTTACAATACTTCTATTGTATCCTTAATTCAATCAACAAAGGTGTGGCTGATCACCTTTCCAAAGGAGGGCTAATGCGACAACTATATAAAGTGGCATCATTTTTGCTTGATGACATGACAAAGGTAAACCGGGCATGGAATACTAGATAAGACCTAGTGTCATCTCTACATCTAAGCATGAGTAAAGAAAAAATTGAGAAAGAGCATGAGTGAGATGATAACATAGACAAAATGATGACTCAACCTGATTTATTATCTAAGCATGTCGTGGGAGGTGAAGTGAAATCAGTGAATGTGGTTGGAACTAGTATTGGGTAATGCCTGGAGGATGCCAAGTTTGAGGCATTATACAATGAGGAAGTTCAATATTTTGGAAACGAAATGAAGGGTTCTCAATCAAACTACTAAAGACAAGGTGGGAACCAAGGTTTGAACAATGAAAGAGATAATGGTTGGAAAGATTGGTGAGGTTGAAATTGGAGAGATAGAGAGGCTGACAAAGTTATATATGTTCCTCCCCATGATCGTCAAATACCAAAGAACCCTGTTGGACCAGAAGGGAACAGAACCGAGGAAATGCTTATAAGGATCTCCAACGGAGATGTCTAATTCTATGTCGATCAAGCAGCTGGAGTCGCAAATGTGCCTGATCTCTACCCATTTAAATTCAAGGCAAAAGGGATATTTCCAAGCGACACCATCCCGAATCCTCAAAATGGTTGTTGAGATATTGGGAGCTATGTCGTGCCACAACATTAAATAAGGCATTACTTGGGAGACATCCCAAGTCTTTAATTTTCTTTATTGCTTTTAATACCATGTGTTATTAGTGCAGGTTGAAAGAAAGTTAAAGTGTTACGAGGGACTCAATAGGTTATGGCAACACCATAATAGAGATCCATCGAAGGCGTTGTACAGACTCATTATTTTCCACCTTCTATGCTAGAAAATGTGAAAAAGTGTACTGTCAACTTAGGCGATCTGAGCTCAAACAACAATCCACCGAAGTACAATATGAAGACTCCATCGATTCCGTCGAATCAGTCTTCAGGTTTTATATTCATTTAGTCCTTTTCGGTGAGCTTTAGCTCTATTCGATGATTCACCGATCGCACTCGGCGATGTATGTTGTGACTGCCGAATGTGCCTGGTATAAAAAGGCCAAAGGTATTTTCATTTAAAAAAATACTGTGCTATATGTGAGATCCTTTTCTCTCTTTCACTTTCAATACTATATTTCAGTCTATAAGTGTCCTTTTGTTTGATTCTCGAGTGTGTGGAGTGATCTGTCTTGCGTAATTCGTCGCCCAAAACTCTAACTCCCATCGCTTTCTAGTGTGTACTCCTACTTGAGGTTAGTGTTCAATTTCTATCTTGTTATTTGCACTTAAAATAATGTTCTATGTATGTGCATTAGGCCATTTGATGATTGTGGTTGGGTAGTGCTACATTGTTAGTATTAAATTGTGCCTATGAGTTAGATGTTTGAGCATGTGTCTGAAAGTGTTAAATTGAGTGTGTTGGTTATTTGTTAAAATTTAATGGTGAATATTGATGAGTTTAACTTTAATTTTACGTGGGTGAAGTCTTATTAGTCCATTGTTGACCCGATTGCATGAATTTACACAATGATGGATGGAGTGATGACTTTCTTAAGGGAAAATCGTCAATTTCAGAAATACTTTGTGATATTTGGGGGAAATTTGAGTACCCATGGGTATAAAATAATGTGGGTGGATTGCTAAGTTGATAAGGAACTAGATATTGTTGCATATGTTTGTTTAACATGTGAAAATAGGCATTAGGCTAAACACTACCTATTTGACGGACTTGTCTTAGCTCACTAAGGTGTTTAGGTGAATATTTGAGTAAGCCATTGCTCACCTTCTTGAGTAAATATGTAACTTGGGGTACTATTCCATTGGGTAGACTTGACTTAGTTCGCCGAAACCCACTTGGCGAATCACCAAGTGGGAGTGTGGATTATCCTTTATGCCTGTTTATTTTCATTTTACACGGTAATTTTTTGGCGGACTTGTCTTAGATCGCTCAAACCAACTGGATGAATCATTGAGTTGGAAATAAATCCGCCCTTCATGCCTGAGTTCTTTTGATATTTGGTAGTGTCCATTTTGGAGAGCTCACCGAAGCTCACCCATCCTGTTAGGCGGACTACCTTCTCATTGGGCAAGCATCAGAATATTTTTTGACCTGTGCTCCTATTTGATTTTCATTTCAACTAACCTCCACCTATTCTATGTTTCGATATGATGTATTTTGCAGGAAATGATTAAAGCACTAGGGAAAAGAATAGTGACCTCTGATTTAGAACATGACATTGCTCCTCCTCCAAAGCGGCAATAAGGTAACAAGCCATCTCAGTCTCTTTGACAACAAACCACTCCACGCTCTCCTACGCGTGTGGGTAAGAAACAAGTGAAACATATAACCAAGAAAAGTATGATATTAGATCCAAATTGGTATCACCTAATCAAGATCCGACTCCTGCCTCTTGTGTTTTCCCTATCATCGCTCCAAGAGATCTTAATAGGCTCAAGGCTATTGGAGAACGAACAATTATTCAAGAGCGAATGCTCTCCATTGATGGAGTAATGAGTGACTACTCGATCATTTAGGAAACCATTAAATTTCATCGGTTCGAACAATTTATAAGCCGTTGATACCCATATGTGCCAAAATGGGTCAGAGAATTCTACGAGGCCTACATAAAGAGCCCACCTAAGAAGAGAAATGGCATAGTCTGGAAGCCCTTAGAAGCAAGAAAGTACAATGCAATTCCATTGCAACAAATGATATTCTTAGCACCAAAAGTAACAAAACCGACAGATACAAGCTTAAGATGAAATTTGATTTGGATGCCCTAAAAAGAAGCAAGGGGTGAGTGACCAAAAACACGATTCTCAACAAGCAACCTTTTAAACACAAGTCAAGTTCGATAGAACACGGGTACTGCTATCACTCTAACCAACCTTCACAACTACAACCTACTTAAAATCAGCCCATCCTTACATTGCACAATGAAAATAGCTCATAGCTCAATGACAACACTCCAACAATTTCAGATCAACTATACACATGATAAAGTCATCAATCACCAGTTCCACTGAAAAGCACTCACAAGTTCACTATGATAGAGATATGCAATACAATGAAATTCAATGCCAAGTATGGTGATGTATGCCTAACCTAGTGATACTCACCCGCTTTCTCTCAGTCAGGTACCCATGAGGAACATATATGTCCTTGCATCTGTCGCAGCGTGCAACACGATCGATAATGCTCAAATGTCCTCTTCAAAACTAATTAAAAGGGACAATAATCGTAGTCAATAAAAATCCAACAAAGAGTTGGGGTCGAATCCCAAAGGGAATGGTATATTATAGAGAATTCATATCAAGAAATTTGGATTGTAAAATTGCTCATTTGTAATAATAAGAACAAGTGGGTAGATGATTCCACCAAATTAATAAAAAGATTTGGTTATCAATATTCATAATTAAAACAACAAGAACGAGAAATTCAAGAATTGATAAATAATCTAGGGGTGCGGGGATTTGCAATTAAGGTAACATAGGGACAATTGTGTTGCTCTATAGTTATGAACATTCACTAATAGTTAAGTCATCTTCAATGATGCTAATCTTCTTACGATATCATAGCATGCTTCCATAGAATCTCCTTTCGATCTCATCTATATGTCAATGTAAACAGCCCAACACCTTACTCTATTCTCTCTTTCGATGAAGAAATAGGCAAATAGATCCAGCCCATAACCTTTATTTTCTAGAAAGTTACAGACATCAAACCTTAATTGCTAGTATTGGACTAAGTACCAACTCCAATCAATATCTTTCGAGCATCGACCGGAGATCGGAAGTAGGAACTAAGTTTACAACCTTAACCCATAAATTAACCCCATGCTAATTTGCCTTAACCTTTACTAAATTTTTCAGAATTCTCTTTTTCTCTCTCCCTCGGGCTATTTATAGTTACCCAAAATTTGGCCCAAAACTTAATGCACGTCTATTCAACGACATTAGTTGGGCTTGCCGAGCTTGTTCGATGAATTGCTACTTGTGCTTTAGCTTGCATTCTCATGCTCTAGGCTTAAGGTATTTAAACTGCAGTCGTTGCAATCATCATCACCTCTTCTTAAGTCCTTTTCATTCTTTTTCATTTGAGAACTCGCACTTTGACTTTTCACTCAATTTATTTGGAATCCCCTTTATTTTATCACTTTTTTAAATTTTCATTTTTCCAAAGCATTTTCATCACAATGACTCTTTTTTTTTTATAAGGACGGGTTCCTTCTTTTTGTAACAAACTTCTAAGTTGATTCTCATGTCATCTTTCTTTGTCCTTAACTTGAAATTCATTTCTCCTTCTTTTCTACACCCCTGATAACTCTCAAATTTACTTCATTCGATTCTAAGTGTAGGCGGTCGCTAACAAGTATAAACCCAACTAAGAGTTGGAGTGTTCCCACATGGAGTGATACAGTAAAGAATTCAATTATGAAGTAGAAAGGTGTTCTAATCATTTGTAGATGTTGACATTTTCACAACAATAAAGTAAATGACAAGGGTTTGACAATTAATGTCAATTGGGGGGATTCGGGTGAACAATTAACAACTACAAATAACCAGGAGTGAACATGTCAAGAGAGTTTCCTGGGAGTGTGATAAATTGAATGCCAACTACGCTAAATGGGTGATTATTATTTACTAAAAGTCATTGAAACTCAGTGGGTAGGTTAGTCTTTAGGTTCAACACCCATTTCTCAATCAACTATCACGAATCAATCAACTTCTCTCGAACCTCGACAAGCAACACACAAATTAGCAGCCCAATACCTTAATCAATCTACTCTTTCAAGCTAGATTTGCAGGATTGCATTTAGACCCACCTTCTCAAGCTAAATATGCAACAACACAATTACTACAATCATCAACTAATAGTTTTAACTCTAATACGCAAGCTTAGAGTACTAAACTAGAATTGCATTTGTAACTACAATTTCTCAATCAAAACACAAACTATTAATTGAACCCACTTCAAATCAACAATAAAATCAGTAAATATTAACACCCATAAGCTAATTGAAACATTCAATTACATAATCACACCCCCAAGAATGGGGGGTTTTAGCCAAACATAATAAAGAACAAGAAATCGTTACCAACTATGTTTTCCATCAAATTGGGCAACAATCCATAAGTCTCCAAATGCTCAAATTGAAGATAAAAATCAAACAAACCCTAAGTCTTTACTCAAAATGTGTAAGAAAAATGTTTAGAATGTTGAAGATCAAAAAACCCAAAACTGGACAATGTGGGAACTGCCTCTTTCTTCTTTTGAAAGTTGTATTTATACGTTCCAGAATTTCAGCATCAGGGTCACTCGGCGAAGTAAGTAGTGCTTCACCAACTTGGTTGGTGATGCGCCGAGTGCCCCTTTTATCGCCTTCTTGTCTTGGCCTTTCACCACTGATACGCTCAAACTACACCTCCCTAAAGAAGTATAAACAATCGTTATCAAGTAAAGAACCTAACTTGTAGGTTGGGGTCGATCCCATGAGGAATAAGGTTTAGACTTAACTTTAACTTACGATTATGTTTGTTTAGTCAACGTATTTCCGAGAGCAGTAAGTAAAAGGGGTTTTTTGTGTGTAACAAATAACTGATTGTTGTTTAGAGAGCAAGTGAGCAAGATTTAAACTTTAGTTGTTATCAATGAGTGAAAGAAACTAGGGTGTATGTGTTCCCCATAAGCTCATAACGTTGTAATCCTAGTAATAGTAATCCTTTCCTAGTGTTTCACATGTAAAGTGGTAAGTTATGTATCCCTAAGTGCTTGATCCGCCAAATAGAGAATTTCACCATGCATCTTGGTCCGGCTACATGTGTATAATTTACTAACCCTTACCTTTACCTCATAGTAGATATCACATCAATGTATGGCTTAGTTTTCACCCTCGCACCAATTGACATTAGACTATTAGATAGTATCACACTAAATTTATGTTGATAATTATTTTCTTATTAACTACCTCCTTGGTCCAGCAGGTAGCAACAATGCGAGTTCTAATGTTGGCCACCGTTAAAAAGACTTCTAAACAAAAGAATTATCAATGCATGCAACAACACTATTCAAGAATTAGTTAGTTGCTATTCATACTTTGTTAATCGCTCATGGTTCCCACAACCCTAGTTGTGGATTTAGTTATCCATGCTAGCAAGAACACAATTCATATTTTTAGAAGAAGAATTCATGAACTTACGTAATGAGTAGAAGAAACTCGTAATCTCCAATTAAAATTCAAAGCAAGAGTCTTTATAAACCGAAATTAGGAAATCAAATTGTTAGAGTTTGCAAGTTAATTCCCAAGAAAATACTAAGAACTAAAATAATACTATGGTGTCTAACCCCCAAAAATGAGGTTTACATACCCTATTTATAGAAAACATTTTCCTAAACAAAAGGAAACAAAATAAGGAAATAAACTGTTGGACGCGGCTTCAATCGATGAGACTAACCTACGGACCGTGGATCGACCTACGGTCCGTAGGTCCCTTCCGTAGCTCAAGACTTAGACTTTTTCTCCGAAGCTGGAACCTTCATCTTTCAGACACAAACGACGGACCCTTGCAGTATGGACCGTAGGTTTATCTATGGTCCATGGGTCCCCTTCCGTGGCTCCACACTTAGAACATTTCCTCAGGTATTGGAACACAAAATCTCTGATACAAAAGACGGAGGTGCAGGACGGCCCGTGGATCGACCTACACTCTGTCAATAGCTTCCATAGTTCCACACTTGGTCAAGACTTCCTGGAGGCTCCATCTGTGCCACCCACCTACCGAGCGTGACTGGACCTACGGTCCGTAGGTCACTTCCATAGGTGGTTCCTTCTGCAAAATTTTAGTTGTTGTCTCTCTCTACCTCGTCCAAGCCTATTTCCTGCAATTACCACACAAACACATTAATTCTAATACAAAATGGCCCTAGACACACATAACTCTTAAGTGAATTGTATTAAAGATATCGTAAACGCACGGTATGTCAACACCATCAACTTAACTTCGTTGTTTGTCCTCAAGCGACACACTAAGACTCTAAATGACACTTGTATAGAAGAAGACATTCAAGCATAAGCAATCACGTGGCTTCTATCCCGACTCCCCTTTTGAGTGCAAATATTTTCTCTTAGACTCAACAAGCTAACTCATGCGGATCAAGATATGACTAAGATTGACCAATAGACACACAACATACACTGTTTCACTGTCACCAAGGTACCAACTCTCCGACAATGTAACTAGTGCCCTTACTTCAAACGAAATCCCTTTTTCACACAATGAATATGATTTTGAGTATAAGGATTCATTCAACACTCACGCTCAGAAGTAACTTCAAGTACAATTAGTGTTCAATACCATAGGCTTGCCCTTATTTTCACTGCTTAGACTCTCCAAACTAGTTGCTAGGATCACTATAGGACTTTCTTAGCTTGTAACATAGGCTCAGGGTCAGGTGTGGTACATTTGGGTGCTTTTTAGTGACTTTTTGCCCTCCTTGACATTACATTGGCTATTTACCTTTTCCTTGACCTATTTTTGGCATCTTTTCATTTCACTTTCTTTCCCTTAACTCTTTGCAACATGGATGTGACTTTTGACTTTATGACTCTTATTTACCACTTTATTCTTTTTCTTTCACTTCATTTTTCTTTTGTTTCTTTCAACACTTTTCTTTTGCTTCTTTTTGCACAAAGTCACATCCTCTTTCTTTTTTCTCTTTTCATCATACAACTCTTTTGATACCCTTTTTTTTTTATTTGTTTTCCTCTTTCATAGCCACCCTCAACTTATGCATTTGGCATTAGTTGAGGTGCACAATGTCCGATGTCGGACCAGGGCTAAGATCAAGGTCACTTTTGACTTAGCGACCCTCAACTTAAGCTTTTGGCCTAAGTCAAGGTGCACATGTCCAAGGAGGGACCGGGGCCAAGACAATATTTTAGGGGAAGGTGAGTAAGGTGAATCAAAAGAAATGGTATTAGGCTCAAATATTTGGATCAAAAGGGAATAATGCTACCATTTGGTTAGATCATTTTAGGCTTAAGTGGACTAATTTGAACAATGACCTATGATCACTTCCCAACTTCTAGCCTAGATTATTCTAGCAGGACCAACAAGGCAAGTTTTAGATTGGCACAAAACTGTCTGAACATTCAACTATCCTCACACACTCTTGACACCTTGTTTCATTACCAGATTATCAAATTACCCAGTTAAAGTTTTTAGCTTAAGTCATGAGATTAAATTGGTTCTTTATCATGTCATACTCAGAGCCAACACATTCAACTCATTCTAGCCTACAAATTTTAACACATTTCACAACTTTTGGACGGGTATCATTTTTCATTCATAATTATGCCAACATGCTTCATTCTTTCTCATGCTTCTACACATACAACCCTAACACATGCCGTTTCAACAGAAATTAAAACAGTCTCTTGGGGGAAAAGAACACAGGCAAGAAAACCCCAAGAGAGAATTATAAGTTAGGTTACTCAGACTTCACCCTATCACTCACAATTCATTTACCCCACCCCCAACAAAATAGAGTGAAATTGTCCCCAATGCACAAAAAGTAAAGAAAAAGAGATTGGGTGAAGCAAACCTGTGGCGCATAGCGCCGAAGACCTATCAATAAGCGGGTGGGTCCAGTTTCCTGGAGCCCGCTAGATCAACAATCGGGTCACCCTCAGTATTGCCCGCATTAACGGTCTCAGCACCAACACCAACCTCTCTAATCCTCTACTGCCGCAACTCCTCATCCATGATAGATGCCCTCCGAGCTGCCTTAGTCTCTTGGCGCTCCCTGCTGCTAACTCTCTCGGCCTTAGTATCATCAGAAGCCCGACTGGAGCGGGGGCGCTTCCCAACATGATAGGAAGAAGCAGGAGGTGACATCTCATCCCCGAATAGAGCATCGAACAACGTATTATCAACCGGTGTCGTTGGAACTAACCCAGGCTCAGTCTCTGGTGGAGCTAGGAGGGTGTCAAGATCAGCTCAGAGACTAGCTAACTCTATCTGAAAAGCAGAGCATATTTGATGGGGGCTGGTCTCTCTGAGACACGCAACTCAAAAGCATCAAGGCGGTGGTACATGGCCTGAACCTTTTGGTCCATCATCTGCTCCACCCTAGTCGCATACTCCTCAATCGCCCGCTGCATCCACGACCTCATAAGCTGAAGCAGGGTAGCCATCTGAGCCTCCAACTTCTGAACTCGAGCTAAGGGCACGGCAATAGACCCTGAAGAGTGAGTGCCTCTAGAGGCGCTAGGGGCCTGACTGGTGTCCGGATAATAGTAAGTTGGGGCGTCCTCAGTAGGGACTGGAGGGGCAGGATCCTCACCCTGCATCCGCTCCATATATGCAACTAATTCTGCTCCCAGTGGTGGCACCTCAACCTGTGGCTCTCTACGCGGTGCAGCCATATTGGCCTCATCTCGAATCAGGCATATATCCAGGGTCTTGGTCGCCTGAATCAATTTATCACAATGCCAAACTGGCACTCCAGAATCCCTGCAAAGATGAAAATTGAGGCATGGGAAGGGGTAAGTGGTGGTGGTGTTGAAGGCCCTCTCGTGTATCTCTGCAATAAGCATGCGGGCAAAATCCATCTCAAGCCCTGCAACTGAGGCTGCAACCATGACTGTGCGGTCCCAAGTAAGAACATTGTCTGCCTGCGTAGGAGACACCCTCTTTCGCACCAATAGCCAGAAGAATTTGGCCACAAAAGTCAAAGTGGCCTTTTTGATGCCTACACTCAGGGTGCTGACCCACTCAGCGCGCTCTCCGTCTGTCGCCAGGTGATATGTCAACCAGCTTGAGTGAAGGCTGGGCGGTGGGATTGGCTCGTCTATCAATGGAACCTCGAATGATGGCTGCGTAGAAAGCATAGAACTCCCTCACGATCTCCTCGTTGTAAGACCCTGGGCTACGAGCCATCCACTCGCACCTGTGCTTCTGGAACAGTGCATAGATGTCAGGCATAGTATGAAGGTTTCCTATGAGATCTCGGTGCTCCTCGGTAATCAATTGAGCCATCCTCTCTTTCTTATTCATCATCCGGGCATCCCTGTATATTTGCCATTGACCACTTACACACCACCGGTTTGGCTCTTCAGCAACTACAGCAGGGTCGGTGTTTGGTGGCACTGTAATGTCCCCCGCACTAGTAGCCTCATCAAATGAGGCAGTCCTACCATGTGAACTAGAGCCGGATGTGGAGAAGGACCCGAAGCAGAGGCGGACTCAGAGCCAGAAGCAGAACCAGCCGGTGTCGATGTATCCTCCTCATCAGATTGGGAGGAAGTGACCACGTCAGAAATCACCTGCCGATTTTGATTATGGGTTGTGCGAGGTGTTGTGGGGGATGTCCTGGTGGCAGGTGGAACATATGCGGGATCTATCTCCGCATCAGTATCTTCATCAATTAGCCGGTACGAGGGTGCCACAGATTTTAACTTTACCTTTGCGGCATAAACCGAAGCTTTCTTGGGAGCCATGGTACCTGAGGAGGCTTAGTTAGTACCAAAATAAACCAATGACACATTTGAAATTTTTTTAGAACAAGGAACAAACCAAAACAAAAAACAAAAAAAATTATGACAGTAGCTTCAGTGGGTACCTACAGTTGTAAGTTGACCTACGGTCTGTGGGTCCCCTCTGTTGGTCAGAGGTCCCAAAAAGTTAGGCTCCGATGGGAACCACGGATATGCAGAACGGTCTGTAGGTTGACCTACGGACCATAGTCCACCTCCGTGCTTCCTCACTTGGTTGATTCTTTATGTGCAACAGACCCACAAACCTGATCTACCCATAGGTTGACCTACGGTCCGTGGACGGGGTCTCGTGGGTCAGATCTGTGTCAGGTATCAGACATGCCTCATCTTTAAATTATTTTTCAATAATTCAAACAATCAATCTAAGTCTAATCATGCATTTCAAAACAATTTATGATAGTTTGTCATCCCTAGGGTTTCGATTACTCCTTATTTAACATTTATTGCATACAAAACTAGGAACCCTAAGTTGAAACTTCCATTAGACTATTTTCTCTGAGTTGCTTGATTACAAAAACAACACAATCACATTCTATCGTCCCAAGGGTGTTTCTAACTACAGTTCATCATGCAATTTCATACAAAAACAACCATGTCAAGATCCACTTCATGATTTCATGTTTTGAACAATGAATATCGAAATTCAGAGTTAAGTTGAAATCGTTTACCTTTCAAGTATTTGAAGTGGGTGATTGTGTGATGATTCAATAGACTCCTTAGACCGTGTGAAACCAAACCCGGACCTTGAAATATTTTTATGAAAGGAGAATGGAGTGATCAGATTTGGGAGAGAGAGGAATGGAAATTTGGGAGAGGAGAATGATATGTATGGGATATGGGAGTGACTATGGGATATAATGAGGGAGTTATGAGATTTGGAGGGGTTAGAAACGATTAGGAGGGATTTGGGCAATTGGGGGTGTATTTGAATTTGAAGAGTTTTTATTCAAAAAGGGTCCGGGTCGGATCGACATAACCCTAAATTTGGACCCATGAAACCCCGTGTATGGGCTGTGGGTTGACCTACGGACCGTGGGTGGGGTTCGTAGGTCACTCAACCCTTAGAAAAAAATTGAGGACTTACCTGGGGTCTATGGACACCATTCACGGTCCGTGGATTGAACCCGGACCGTCGATGGGGTCTGTAGACCTCTGCAACAGACATTTTCTGCAAATTTGGCTTTTCATCCCTACACATGTAGCAACCGTTAGGCTTTTATTTTTACATTTTCTGGACACTTTCTAGACAGGTACCCTACTCTATATCTAGCCAACACTAAAACAAAAATAAAATACCAATCTAAAAAATTACAGAAAATCAACTAAATAAAGAAAATCCTAAATCGAAAAGAAAAACCTATAGTTGGCTAGATTGTACATCTTGGGTTGCCTCCCAAGCAGCGCTTGATTTAACGTCGTTACACAACGCAAGCCTCTTGATTACTCGGACTTCATCAAGATAGTAGGCCTCAACCACCTCTTGCACATCCTCTTCTTTGCCTATGTAGACATTGATCCTTTGCCCGTTTACCTTGAACCTTGTTCCCTCATTGTTCTCGAGCTCGACCGCTCCATGTGGGAACACTTGAGTGACTATGAATGAACCGGTCCACTTGGACTTGAGCTTGCCAGGAAAACCTAGAATTGAATAGAGGAACCAAATTACCCACAACAAATTTGCGTTTTTCAATCTTTTGATCATGATACTTCTTCATCTTCTCCTTGTACAAGGCTGAACTTTCAAAAGCTCTTAGGCGAAACTCATCAAGCTCATTCAAGTCAATTACTCTCTGATTCGATGCGGCGCCCCAATCCAAATTCAACTTCTTTATCGCCCACATAGCCTTATGCTCTAGCTCTACCAACAAATGGCAAGACTTCCCATATACAAGTTGGTAGGGGGACATACCTATGGGAGTCTTGAATGCGGTGCGATAGGCCCATAGATCATCATCAAGCCTCCTAGACCAATCGGTTCTATTAGCATTCACAGTCTTAGCAAGGATTTGCTTGATTTCTCTTTTGGACACTTCAACTTTCCCACTAGATTGCGGATGTTAAGGAGTGGCTACATTGTGGCGGATGCCATATTTCTCAAGTAGCGCCTTGAACAACTCATTACCGAAGTGAGAACCTCCATCACTGATAATCGCCCTAGGTTTACCAAATCTGGAGAAGATATTCTTTTTTAGGAATGCGGTGACACTTTTACCTTCATTGTTGGAAAGCACAATTGCTTCCACCCACTTTGACACATAATCAACCGTATCAAGAATATACTTCATCCCATGTGAGCTCACAGATGGACCCATAAAATCAATGCCACATACATCAAACAACTCAATCACCATTTTCCGATTCATAGGAAGCTCTTGCCTCTTTGAAAATCCTCATTCTCTTCGGCAACGATCACAAGACTTGGCAAAATCATAAGCATCTTGGTCGATGGTAGGCCAATAATCCCCATACTGCAAAATTTTATGCATAGTCTGAATACCACTATGATGCCCACCAACAGGCGAAGAGTAACACGCCGCTAGTATACTCATCATCTCAACCTCAGGTACACAACGACGAATAATCTGATCAGCACAAATACAGAACAAATAAGGCTCATCCCAAAAGAATTTCTTCACATCATGCATAAACTTTTTCCTATAGTAAAAATACAAATCCGATGGAACCAGACCACTTGCCAAGTAGTTAGCAAAGTCTACGAACCAAGGAATTAGATCATGAGAAGCCGCCAATACCTGTTCATCTGGAAAAACATCATCAATTTCAGCCCCATCTCCTAGCTTGAGCATAGCTTCTTCCTCTAATCTGGATAAGTGATCGGCAACTTGATTTGTTGTCCCCTTTCTATCTGTCACCTCAAAATCAAACTCTTGCAGCAACAACACCCATCTGATCAACCTCAGTTTTGCATCCTTCTTAGCCATCAAATAACTGAATGCAGAATGGTCAGTATGCACTATAACCTTAGTACCAAGCAAGTAGGATCGAAATTTCTCGAATGCGAAAACCACAGCAAGGAATTCCTGTTCAGTCACTGTATAGTTATTTTGAGCCACATTTAGAGCTTTGCTGGCATAGTAAATAGGATGAAGATTCTTCTCTCGCCTATGTCCCAATACCAGACCAAGCGCCACTCCACTCGCATCACACATTACTTCAAATAGTTTTAGACAAGCATCATCAAGCTCAAACTTACACTCCTTTTCGATCAATTTGTACAATAGGTGTGCAATTTGGGAGAAATCCTTGATAATCCTCCTATAAAAACATGCATGCCCAAGAAAACTCCTAACACCTTTAACATATATAGGTGGTGGAAGCCTTTCTATTACCTCGACTTTTGCTCTATCAACCTCAATACCCTTCTCAGAAATCCGATGACCCAGAACGATCCCCTCTTTCACAATGAAGTGGCACTTTTCCCAATTGATCACAAGATTGCACTCTTCACACCGTTTCAATACCTAGGCCAAATGATCCAAGCAACCATCAAATGAGTCACCTACCACAGAGAAATCATCCATAAATACCTCAATAGTGTCATCCACCATATCCGAAAAGATCGACATCATGCAACGCTGGAATGTTGCTGGAGCATTACACAACCCAAATGACATCCATTTGAAGGCGAAAGTCCCATAAGGGCAAGTGAATGTGGTCTTCTCTTGGTCTTCCGGAGTTATGAAGATCTGATTGTAGCCCAAATAACCATCAAGAAAGCAATACCAACCCTTACCAACAAGGTGGTCCAACATCTGATCCATGCACGACATAAGGAAGTGGTCTTTTTTTGTCCAAGCATTAAATTTCCAGTAGTCCATGCAAACTCTCCATCCAGTCACGGGCCGCATCGGAACAAGCTCATTTCTCGCATTAGGTACCACAGTAATCCCACCTTTCTTCGGCACACACTGAACATGACAAACCCAACTACTATCTGCAATGGGATAAATGACTCCAGTATCCAACCACTTGATGATTTCCTTTTTCACGACCTCTTGCATATGCGGATTTATTCTTCTTTGGTGCTCAATTCTAGGCTTATGATCCGGCATGAGTTGGATTTTATGAGAACAAATTCCAGGAGGAATCCCAATAATGTCCGCAATAGTCCACCATATAGCCCTCTTAAACCTCTTGAACACAAAAACCAAAGCCTCACCTTCTTCCGCATTCAAATCGGCTGCAATGATGACCGGTAAAGTACCATCTCTCCCCAAGAATACATACCTCAAATGTGATGGTAGAGCCTTAAGCTCTAATTTTGGAGCCTTTTCAACAGACAATTTTGTAGGTGGAGAGTCACGATTCTTCATATCTAACTCTAATTTCTTCGGTTAGGAATGGAATTCAAACCTATCAAGTGCGGCAACCAACTCATCATAGTCCTCAATACTATCACCCTCAAAATTCATCATAACCGCTGCAAGTGCATCAACACCCAATAGCTCTTTATTAGATACATCAGAACCTTGACCCACAATATGATTCACCACAGACACTGACTTGAGATCACTTTCCTGCTTCATGGACCTACATATATTGAAAGTTATCTCCTCATGATTCAATCGGAACTTCATCTTTCCTTTCTCCATATCGACCATGGAACGCCCAGTAGTAAGGAATGGTCTCCCTATGATGATGGGAACCTCAAAATCAACCTCACAGTTAAGTATCACAAAATTCGCCGGAAAAATAAATTACTCCACTTTCACAAGCATATCTTGGAGGATACCAATAGGCCTCTTCACAGTTCTATCGGCCATGAGTAATCGCATCACAGTCGGTTTTGGAGCCCCTAAACCCAACTTCTTGTAAATAGACAATTGCATCAGATTAATGCTAGTACCCAAATCACACAACGCCTTAGTAAAATGCAACAACCCAATGGTACATGGAATAGTGAAGGCACCAGGATCCTCTTTCTTTTGCACAAGTGACCTCGTAGCAATAACACTACAATGTTGCAACTTATCATCATCTTTAAAACTCATGGTCCTCTTCTTGGTCACCAAATCTTTCATAAACTTCGCATACTAGGCATTTGCTCCAAAGCCTCTATCAACGGAACATTGATGGAAAGCTGCTTCAACATAGCGATAAACCTACGGTATTTCCCTTCTTCATTCTTCTTCACCAACCTCTGTAGGAATGGAGGTGGAGGCCTAGGCATGGGGATAACTTTTTGGGTTACCTCTGCTTCCTTCTCTGTAGCATTCTTGGACTCTCCAGTAACCTCAATCTCATCATCATCTTTCTCAACCACAATTTAAACCTCAGATGGCATAGGTGGATCAATGGTCTGCTTACCCCCTAAAGTAGTGACTGCCATACAATGCCCATCATTCTTTGGATTTTGGATGGTGTTGCTAAGAAGTGTGCCATGCTGACGTGGATTGACTGTAGTGGACAACTGATTCATCTGTTTCTCAAGTTACTTGATCGACACTGCATGGGCATCAACTCTTTGACTGATTCTAGACAAGTCGTTTCGCATCTCCTTCACATTCTCATTAGTCGAATCAAACCTCTTCATCATCTTCTGCATCATATCCTCAATCCGTGGCATACTACCCCCAGCTTCCCTATTGCCAGATTCCCAATTCTGTGGAGGGACATACGGCCCAACTCTATCATTTCTATTTCCATAGTTGTTTTGGTTGTAGTTGTTGTCGCGATTGTAGTTCCCATCCCAGACATATTGACCCTCTTGATTGTAATTAATATAGTTCTGACCTTGGCGCCAATTATCCAAATTGGAACCTTAGGCGTTGGCTTGGAAACCCCTGTCTGATCATTCACCAAGTAAGCATCCTCCTAATAGTAACATTCCTCTACCGGTGGTGGTGGAGTCCTAGTCAAATAATTCACCGCATTTACCTTTTCTGCACCTCCGCTAACATGTTTCAACACCAACCCAAGTTCTGTCCTCATCTCAGCCATCTCCTCACGAATGTCATCGGCAGATTGAATAGGTGCAGATTGAACTACAAAAGGGCTTCTTCCAGTGTCTGACTTTTGAGTGCTCCATGCTTTATTGTTTCGAGAAATCTTCTCTAGTTTCTCAGCGATCTCCTCAAAAGTGCACTCACGATATGATCCTCCTGTAATAGTATCAAACACAGTCTTACCATTGTCATCTTGACCTCTGTAGAAATACTCCTCTAGTGACTCATCATCAATGCGGTGGTTCAGAACACTTCTAATGAATGCATTGAACCTATCACATAAAGTACTCATAGACTCTCCAGGTAGTGCCATGAAGTTGTTGAGTTTATCTTTGTGGTTCAGCTTCTTTGGAAAGGGAAAGTACTTGGCCATGAACACCATGTGCAATTGGTCCCATGTATGAATTGATTTGTACGGAAGCTCATAAAATCATACAGCAGGATCACCGATCAATGATAGAGGGAAGACTCTCAACCCTATAATGTTTATATCCAACTCCGGTCACCCCACACAACTCTTACAAACACTCCTTAACTTGGCCAGGTGCCCATACGGATCTTCTGAAGCCATACCAGAAAATAAACCCCTCGATGTAAGCATCTGCATCAAACTACAGGTCACCACAAATGTATGTCCTGGAGGTAAAGGAGGGAGAACAATGGGTCTTTAGATTCAACAGTGTTAAATTCGACCCTGTAATTATCACGCAGTCTTAGTTCAGGTGGAGCTTGCACACTTAATGCATATCCAAGTATATTATCACCCTGAACCCGAATATTCTCATTATTCACTTGGTCCTCAGGCTCCTCTATGACTTGTTGATCTCGTACCCCTTGATTATTCATCTTTCTCAAAGTTTTGATCAACTCTGGATCGTATGGGGTCAGTGGTTAGCCTCGACTCTGTGTACTTGGCATACAATAGAGCAGAAACCTGAAGAAAACAAAATAAAAGAAAACATATAATTAGGAAATAATTGACTAAAGTTCAATAATATAGTTAAACTTAATCTAAAATCCTTATTTCCCAACAGCGGCGCCAAAATTTGATACGCTCAAATTACACCTTCCTAAAGAAGAATAAGCGATCGTTATCAAGTAAAGAACCCAACTTGTAGGTTCGGGTTGATCCCACGAGGAATATGGTTTAGACTTAACTTTAACTTACGATTATATTCATTTAGTCAACGTATTTCTGAGAAAAGTAAGTAAAAGGGGTTTTTTTTGTGTAACAAATAACTGATTGTTGTTTAGAGAGCAAGTGAGCAAGATTCAAACTTTAGTTGTTATCAATGAGAGAAAGAAACTAGGGTGTATGTGTTCCCCATAAGCTCGTAACGCGGTAATCCTAGTAATAGTAATCCTTTCCTAGTGTATCACATGCAAAGTGGTAAGTTATGTATTCCTAAGTGCTTGGTCCGCCAAATAGAAAATTTCACCCCGTACCTTGGTCCGACTACATGTGTATAATTTACTAACTCTTACCTTTACCTCATATTAGACATCACATCAATGTATGACTTAGTTTTCACCCTCTCACCAATTGACATTAGACTATTACATAGTATCACACTAAATCTATGTTGATAATTCTTTTCTTATTAACTACCTCCTTGGTCCGGCAAGTAGAAACAAGGTGAATTCTAATGTTGGCCACTGTTAAAAAGACTTCTAAACGAAAGAATTATCAATGCATGCAATAACACTATTCAAGAATTACTTAGTTACTATTCATACTTTGTTAATCGCTCATGGTTCCCACAACCCTAGTTGTGAATTTAGTTACCCATGCTAGCAAGAACACAATTCATATTTTTAGAAGAAGAATTCATTAACTTATGTAATGAGTAGAAGAAATCTGAAATCTCCAATTGAAATTCAAAGCAAGAATCTTTATAAACAAAAATTAGGAAATCAAATTGCTAGAGTTTGCAAGTTAATTCCCAAGAAAATACGAAGAACTAAAATAATACTATGGTGTCTAACCCCCAAAAATGAGGTTTACATACCCTATTTATAGAAAACATTATCCTTAACAAAAAGGAAACAAAATAAGGAAATAAACTGCTGGACACGACTTCAATCGACGAGACTGATCTACGGACCGTGGATCGACGTACGGTCCATAGGTCCCTTCTGTAGCTCAAGACTTAGACTTTTTCTCCAAAGCTGGAACCTTCAACTTTCAGACACAAACAATGGACACCTGCAGTATGGATCGTAGGTTGACCTACGGTCCGTGGGTCCCCTTCCGTGGCTCCACACTTAGAACTTTTCCTCAGGTATTGGAACACAAAATCTCTGATACAAAAGACGGAGGTGCAGGACGGCCCGTGGATCGACATACACTCTGTCAATGGCTTTCGTAGTTCCACACTTGGTAGACTTCCTTGCGGCTCCATCTGCGCCACCCCCTACCGAGCGTGACTGGACCTACGGTCCGTAGGTCACTTCCATAGGTGGCTCCTTCTGCAAAAAAAATTAGTTGTTGTCTCTCTCTACCTCGTCCAAGCCTATTTCCTGCAATTACCACACAAACACATTAATTCTAATACAAAATGGCCCTAGACACACACAACTCTTAAGCGAAATGTATTAAAAATACTGCAAACTCACGGTATATCAACAACCACTTTTCTGTGACTTTAGGCGAACTACATTAGCTTCGCTGAACATTTTTGGTGACTCACCGAAAAAATTCTCCTATAGCCAAGTTGGTCTTGTCCATGAGTTGGCCTGCTGGAACTTTAGGTGAGTTGAAGGTCCACTCTGCGACTCGCCGAGTGGATTTGGCGAGTACGAACTTTGCTTTCCTTCAAGTGTTTTTACTTTTTCGCTCCTTTTTCCCTTGTAATGCTCTTGCCTTGATCTTTTGCCTTAATTGATGTTAATTAACGTTTTAACATCAGTTATTAGCATAAAATAGGCATTGAGGACACTAAATCTATGAATATTAAGCCCTAAATGAGTTGAAATCCCCAACTCATCAACACCCCCAACTTAAACTTTTTCTTGTCCTCAAGTAAAACACAAGATCAATCAGTTCAACAGAGATGTCTACAAATAGTGCTACTTGAGACTCAACATGAATGCACACGAGGTTCAATCTACCCATGCAATGTTCAATTCTGCACTACAAGTTTCAAACTGTGACTAGTCATCATCAAATAGAAGTTAAGCTCACAATGCTTGCTTCAAATGCAAATTCAAGCTCAACAAAAGTAGTCGAATGCCCTCACATCAAGATTGATTCCATGATCACACAAAGCTCATCAAAATTTAAGAATTAAGGAATCAAAATCAACTCTCACACTCTCACACTCTCAAAGATAAACACATGCATGATTCTATCCATAGGCTTGCCCGTATTTTCCAACCAACATGACATTCAAGTCAATCAAGATCAGTAAGGTATTTCAAGGCTTGTACAGGGCTGAGGGTAAAGGTATGATAATTTTAGCTTAGTGACTTCTACCTTCATAAAGCATGGCTTGCATTTCACTCATTCTCCTTTTCTTTCACTTTTTTTTTTTTCACAATCCACCCCAAGTTCTTTAAATCATAGAGTTCTTATATGACACATTGGATACCCCTTTTCTTTTATTCATGCACAAATTGCAATTGCAACATTCTTTTTCAATCTTTTTATTCTTTTGTTTTTCTCTTCTCCTTTTTTTTTTATATGGAGGGGTTCCATCTTTTTCAACACCATCCTTCAAGGGTGAATTTTTCGCAAACTTCTTGTCTCTCCTCATTTTTCACCACACCCCAACTTAGGCTTTTGGCCTAAGTTTGCCATTCAAATGGACCAATGCTTCACAAAGATTTTAGGTGGGGAGGAAAGAGGCCAAATGTGTTCATGTTTCATCCAAAGAAAAGGTTAGGCTCAAATGGTGCCAAGCTAGGTTCACACTCTCGCAATATGGTCACAAAAAGGTATAATAGCAATTTAGTTGACTCTCCAAAATTTGTGCCTAAGATCATTTCTTTCATTCACCAATGTTAGTCAATTAGACCAACGGGGCAAGTTCTAGGGATCAGCATGCACATATTTCAAGGAAATCTTACCACACACGGAATTCAACACAATCCTCGATCAAGACTCTACAAATTGAGCTCGCATGCGACGATCATCACAAGACTCATTTCAACAATTGGCTAGTCACAATGAGATGCTAAGAGTTCACACATGACTTATGCAACTCAAATTTGCCTCATTGGATTTGCAAAAATATATTTTTCAATCCAGAGCACTACTCATGTCATCGGTAATGATCGCAATTGATACTCAAATATATAAGAGAACAACCACATATTCTACAAATTGAGCTCGCATGCGACGATCATCACAAGACTCATTTCAACAATTGGCTAGTCACAATGAGATGCTAAGAGTTCACACATGACTTATGCAACTCAAATTTGCCTCATTGGATTTGCACAAATATATTTTTCAATCCAGAGCACTACTCATGTCATCGGTAATGATCGTAATTGATACTCAAATATGTAAGAGAACAACCACATATTCATAAAACATAAAAATCAGGAGGAGAATTTTAATTTGTATTAAAAACCAACAGTCACAATAATAAAAATCCAAAACACGATAAATACAACCCAAGGGGATAGGTATGAAGATACCTCACCCCGCCAAACAAAACCAAACATTGTCCTCAATGTAAAATAAAGTAACTGTCTCAAAAGTAAAACAAGAAGAGAGTCAAGATCCCCCTATCAAGCTAATCTTAAGGTGAATGTTGTACATCTGGGTCTCTCTCAATCTGGGCATCAGTGCCCGTTTCATCTCCACCAATATCCTCTGCTCCACTGGAGCCAATCATCGAGGTGTCCCGAAGAGAAGCCTTCATAACCGTCTGTACCATCACACCCTCCAGATCTCCAAGATCATCATAAACTGTCATATCATAGGTCCCAAGCTTCTCCTCATAAGTCTCAGTAGCATCCAACTCAGCACCATTATCAGCTATAGCAGCATCTCCGATCGTAGTGGCCGAAGGGATCTCAGAAATAGCTGGCATCTCTGTACTCATAACCTCAGGAAGGTTCATAGTGCTGAACAACATAGACAAATCAGTGAATTTGAGCTTATCCACATCATGCCTTAATCATGCAACATCGGCTCTCAAAGACGTAACATCAGCGAACTAGCGACCTCTCTGCTCACATGCCTCAACTTGCACAGTGAGGGCTTCCAAGGCTAGGCCATGTACGGTAATCAACTTCTGGTGCTATCACAACTCAGCTCGGATAGGAGCTAGGGCAGCAGCAATAGGCCGCTCAATCAGTTCGGCGACAGTTGTGTCGACCCAGGATGTACGTACATCAGCAGATTGGGCTAGATGGCCCATCTTGTAGAGCATCATCTGTGTCAATGCGGGGAGGGAAGCAACACTAGCAGTAATATTAGTAGCAGATGTAGAATGAGCAGTAGTAGTAGTACTAGGAGTACCTGAAGGATCACCGGCCTGAGTGAGAGGGGTTGTGTCTGCCTCCAACTTATCTACATCAACATCTGAGGATATGTCCACCGACACTACTCTTCTCCGCTCGGCCTCATCCCTGGTGTACTAAGCCTCAATCATTTGAATGCCATTAGAAGAAGTGGGAGTCACTTCCACATGTCTTTGCCACAAAGGGAACTTTGGTTCTCCGGCATAACTTTGTGATCAACACCAGGAAAGGAAAGTGATGTCTGGGTCTACTTGGCCCTCATGTCCATCTCCTGCTCAATAATCATCCGGAGATTTAGTCTATCCTAGTCAATAATGGAACCCAACAAAGCTACCTTCAGAAGCCGGATTATGGACTCATTCTAGGATGGCATCAGTATGTTGCTAATGATGCCGAACCAGTACTGCGCAGCTACATTCAGGTCCTTCTTCTCAATATGGACCCCTATCTCGAGCCACGGCAGTGTAATATCGATATCAAAAGAGCCAACCACCTTTTGAAGTTGTCTAACGTCTTCTTCTAGATCTTTTTGTCCAAGAGGTGTATCACATTGACTATGTACCCTAATGCTTCATTGATATCCAAACTGTTGTATTTAACATTTTTACCTGGTACCACCACATGATCAACTGGTGAAAATGAACTTGCCTTCTTCTTCTCCTTCGAGACCAGCTTCCCGTACTCCGCATAGAATTCCCATACCCAAGAAGGTATGTATGAGCCTCATAGCTGTGTAAATTGCTCAAATTTGTGGAACTGAATGGTGTCCCACACATCTGGATACTTGTCCACCACCCCATTTAGTGGAAAACCTCTTCTCTTCTGAAATAGTATGCAACCCGGCAATCTTCAATCTATTCATCGAATAAGGTGGAGGTGCATGTACCAGGGGAACTGCAAGTGCCTGCTCAACTTTTTGTGTTGAAGGTAGAGGAGGTATCGGGGTGACTGAAGTCTAGCAGGATCATTCACCATTTTGGAGCGCAACTCAGCCCGTCTCTGCTGAAGGGTTTGGTTATCCTCTGGCTCTAATGCAGAGGCCAGCGATCTAGACTTAGAATTATCCTCACGATTAGACTCCAAAGTGGTGAGTTGTGTGTCAGATATCCATGCTATCAGAAATAGACTCAACCAGACTTGACTACACAGGTCCCTTTCCTTTGTTTGTTGCCTTTCCACTGTCGGAGGAAGTTTGGGTCGTGTTGAACGTGGAGGGGAAGCCTCCTCATAAATAACCACACCTCGTGCTTTCTTTTGGGGTGGTTGGTTCCTTCGGGTACTTAGGGTCTAGACATATCTGCAAGACAACACACATCGAATAAATGCATCTGAAATAGGTCAGTGAAACATCAATTTCAAAATTTGTAGGAAAATTCACCAACCAGCTCGGTGATTCGTCGAACTCATTTGGCAAGCCAAGGGTAGCTCACCGAATATAACAGAATGAATGTAAAAAAATTTGGTTGAAAAGGGCGATCACAAAGGCATTGGACGAGTCAGCGAGTAAACTCGGCGAACATATGCATATCACCAAAAGTTACAAAGTCTAACAACTGAATTTTAGGGTAAAAAGGGTGATTACAAAGACATTTGGTGAACCACCAAGTCAGTCAGTGATGAGTCCGAGATTTGGACTCATTTAGGGTTTTATTTGCATAGGTTTAGTGTCCTCAAATGCTTGTTTTATGCCAATAACTGCTGTAAAATCCTTGATTTCCAGGTACATGGATTGAGGAACAATGCAAGGACACTAATGTGCAAAAAGAAACAAAGTAAGTGGAAAGAGTAAAGAAAATGATGCTTGATGATCGCCAAGTCTACTTGGTGAGTCACCGAAGGGCTCCTTGACCGCCTAAAGTTCCAGTGTGCCAAGCCCTAAAGTAGAAAATCAAGTCGGCGAGAGAAAGGAGCATTCGGCGGAACGCTGAGAGGTTCCGCGATGCAGTGTTAGACCGCCCAAAGTTACAGACCTAGAGGATGCTGAAGGCCAAGGCAAGAAGGCGATGGAATGGACCAAAGGGCAAATCGCTGAGTGTATTGGCAAGCCCAACTTACTGCACCGAATGGCTCTTCACAACATATTTTTAGAGACTATAAGTGTCAATGTTGTGGGTGTTGGGTGTGTAAACTCCGATGAGGCCAAGTTTGAAGCTTTGTACAACGAAGAGGTGAATTTCCTAGCCAACCAAGGAGGTGGTTATCATACAAACTACCCGAGGCAGGGTGGTAACCAAGGTTAGAAAAGGGATGAAGGTTGGAAGGATCGTGATGGAGAGTGGAGGAATCGTAACCCCACTTGGAAAGAGAGAGACGGGGAGAATGATAGATATGTTCCTCCCCACAAGCGCCAAAAGCCCAAGGATTCTGAGGGTGGCCAGTCTGAGGATATGTTGTCTCGTATTCTCAACAAGGTTGAGGGGTCAGACAAGATTTTGAAAGAGATGAAGGAAGATGTGTCGACCCTTTGCCAGACGATTACCTCTCATTCTGTCTCTATCAAGCAATTGGAGACCCAGATGGGTCATATTTTGTCTCATTTAAACCCGACACAACAAGGGGGGTTGCCTATTGACACTATGACCAACCCCAAGAATGAAGTTTGAGTAAGGACTTGTGTCGTGCCACGACGTTAACTAAGGCGCTGCTTGGGAGGCAACCCAAGTTTTATTTGCTTTCTTTTAATTTTGAAATAATGGTGTGTTGATTATGCAAGTTAAATTGTGAAATGTGTTTGAAAAGTGTAGATTGATGAGCAAAATTTCCAGTCGGTGAGCCCCCGATCCGGTCGCCGAGCCTGACTTGGACTCAAGAAATTCTAAGGTTGGAGTCTGTAAAACTCGGCGAGCCCAGGAGCAAATCAGCATGTAGCCGAACAGGTCGGCAATCACAACTTTGTCCGTCGTTTGGACTCCCACATTAACTGGAGGTCCTGTAAAACTCGGCGAGGTAAGTGCCCACTCGGCGTGTCACCGAGTGGATCGGCGAGCAAAACTAATGTTGCCAAATGGGCGAGAACTGCACGGTTTTAATGGCCAAAGGTTTAAACTTTCAATCTCTTTCACATTCCCTTACTTTTTAACTTCCCAAAATTACACCGCACTATAATTTCTCATATTTTCGTGCTCTTACTACTTTTTGGTCGTCAACTGTGTGTTCCGAGTTGGATATCTTTGCCCGCCTAGCATTTTAACTTATTTAATCGGCATTAAAGGTTGGTTTTCCGAACCCCAAACTTGTAATTAGTATTTTTTACTCATTTGCAATTGTTCTTGACTTAGTGATTGTGTTGGGCCTCTCTGATTTGTAATAGTATGCTTGTGCGCCTGTTTTAATTTAAATATCATGCCTATATTGCCTAATTTTTTATTTCCTGAAATTTTGTGCTTAAAATTGATCAATCTTGTTGGGTTGAGTTTTGTTGTTGTTGGGTCTAGTCGGGTGAAGTCTAAGTAACCCACATTTGTGCCAAATGACGTGCTTTGCCCAATGATGGAGCGGTTGACATAATTCTTAAGGGCTTAAGTCTTCAAATGGCCAAATTTGGCCAAACCGGGAGAAGTTCTAGTATCCGGAGGGCATGGATATAATGGGTCTTAGTCTAATTGAAATAGTGTATATTTTGATTTTGTTTTCGGGGGCTGCGGGGTTGAATTTGGAAGATGGGGTTGGAAGTAGGCACATTGGGCAGTTTGGCGAGCTAGGTCGAGCTCGCCGAACCACTCGGCGGTTCGCCGAATCCCCCTATATCACCTTTAATTTAAAGCAATTATTAAGCTTGGGTACTTTAACTTTTGGTGAGAACCCTGAGTTCGGTGAGTGCACTTGGCGACTCGCCGAAAGCTTTTCTTGATTGCCCTTTCTGCCCCCTAACCCCTAAAATACACTATAACTTTCGGCGGGCTTGTCCATGCTCACCGAATGCTGTCGGCGATTTGCCGAAGGGTCCCTCCCATCGCCGACATGCCAATATTTCTAGGAATTTTTTAGCCAATCCTTTTGGCGAGCCCGATCTAGCTCGCCAAATTGATTCGGCGACTCACCGATCGGTTCGGCGAGTCTATCTGCAACTGTTTTTCTGAAATTTTTCTTGAAATGAATGTAACTCTTTTTGATGTTTTGCAGATATGGCTAGAACCAGCTTCGACATGTCACCCCGTAAAAGAGCACGGGGTGTAGTGATAAATGAAGCGGGAGCAAATCCTCCTAAAAAGGGAAGGAAAGAGCATCCAAAGGGAGGAAAAGGTAAGGGCAAGAGGCCCATATCTGGTGTTCCTGAGCACAACTCTGGCAAAGAGGGAGAGTCCTTTAACTCCCAAGCTGTATTATCTTAGCCGGAGGATGACTAGCCACTACATTCCTAACAGGCAGAGATTCGTGCTAGGTCTCACCCAGCAGCCACTCCTCCTACGGCTGATACAGCTCCAACTCTGGCAACACCTGTGGCCCAAGTGACACCAGTACAGTTCCACCTCCTAGGCTACTCAACAGATTAAAAATTGATGGGTTACAGACCATTCTTGAGGAGAAGATACTTTACACAGAGGGCCTAGATGAAAAATACTCCAGGTGAGGGAAACACTCTATGTAACACCCCGTATCCAAAACAGACCAAAATTACAGATTTTGAGAAGTTGCAGGTGCAACTCATGGTTGCCATCCACGAACCTTAGGTCAGACCACGGCCCGTGCTGGTGGTCCGTGGTTCACCACTGTAACCCCTCCCCAACCCAGCTCAGAAAAATCAGCTAAGTCTCGACACAAGGACAGACCCACGGTCAGACCACAGTCCGTGGTCTGTGTCCGTGGATCGAGGCCTCCTTTACCCAGCCTCTGACATGAACTACGGTCGACCAGCACGAACCATCAGTCGATCCACGGTCCATAGGTGAGGGTAGCAGCCAGTTAGATGGAAAATTGTAATTGGGTCAACTTCAGATGGTCATAACTTTTAGCACAAAAGGAATTATGTGTCCCATGACCTATGATATGATAGATAATTGAATCCTCTTTCAAACTCCACCAAGTTTGCTAAAATCCGACCTCCGAGTGAAAGGTTATGCTCGTTTTAGTGAAGCCCTATCGGGCATACTCGATCGACGACTCCAATCGATGGACCGTCGATTGATTGACGGACCGTCAGTCCAATCCGTCGATCACTCTGACAGCAATTAAGTCAGGGGTCTTTTGGTCTTTTCCTATTTTGTTTAACCCCTAACATACGTCGTTTAGACCTTAAATTATGAGGTTTTAGTTAGTTTAAGCGTAGAAACATAACTAGAACTTACCTAAGTCAAATCATTAATCAAACTTAGAAAAATTAGAACGCTAAGAGGAGAAAAAGGTCAAGAACCCTAGTTCAAGAACGCAGCAAGGTTCCATCAGTTCCAGCCCCGAAATCGAAAAGATTTCTCCGTGGAATTCGTCACCAGGTATGTGGGATTTCACTAGTGGGTTCCTTTCACCCATTGGGTCCCTAGAATTCAGTCAGTTTCTTGATTCCCTTATTATGAATAGACCTAGAGTTTCTAGAATTACATCACATCATCATGAATTAGTTAT